>BMAU01009843.1:72500-200000 GCA_019973935.1 Trichonephila clavipes | reverse complement strand
AACACTCTGATTGGTGCTGTGTTAATAACGTAATTACTATTGGCTATCAGTGTCAACAGTAAGTGATGATCGTGTGTTTACTCCCATTCTCATTCATAATACATCAGCTGAATGAGCGAAAGTGATGAGATGTTTTATCTGTAGCTAAGCTAGAAGGAACCACGGATTAGAAAGTACTTTTGCAATCATTTTCAATACTTATTGCCAAAAATAATGCGCATAACAAGTAACATAATTTTTTTAAGTCTCAATTCCTACATAGGTGAACAAAGAAAATTTTTGTTTTAGTTATTTTTAATTAAATAATTACAAATAATATAATATGTATACACATATCACAGAATCACTCTATTAAGTGGCAGAACATCTTTTAAATTGACATTAAAAACTTTTTAACCGCATTATATAAATTTGTAATTAATTATTTTAATAAAAGTTGAATATTATAGGTAAGAATTTATCTCTTAAAACCAGTATGAAAGGACTGCTGACGTTTAACTAGCATATGATTATTTGGGTTAAGCTAAATCTTAATCACAAATTTAACAAAAGCTGTTTTATTCAATAGTGCTGTCATCTAGAGGAATAATGTCGACTGAAATATATCTTTTGAAATATAATGGATTAATTTAAATTAATTAATAAATTAATGTTTGAAAAAACTGTATTAATATCAAGTGTCATCCACTACAAGTTTTAAAAATATATTTGAACTTGAGTGGATGAATAAAAAGTATTTTCTTAACGATTGAAAATACCTAATACCTAAATAAATATATATAGGGAGAGTGTGAACTATAATAATAGGAATTATATAAAAAAATGTATTGTAATAAAAAAAATATCACAAATTTAAAATTAACACAAATTTATGTTATGTTTTTATTCAACAAGAATTGAGATTGACAATACATCTAATACAGGAGTGGGTAATTGTTCTGGCTCGAAGGTCACGTTGTGGGAGGGAGTGAAGTATAACGTAGGGCTGCACTTTTTTAAAATGATTACATTCATTACTTTGCGTCTCAGAAAAGGTATAAATTGTAATATAAAAATCAATAAGTATAAGTTAAATATGATAGTGTAATTTTATTCTTTTATTGTGTTAATTTCATATATATATATATATATATATATAGCAGTAAGCGCATTCAATTTGAGAATCAGTTAAGGTGAGATTGCTCATTGAAATTCTCCCTACAACCTTCTAGTTAATGCCATACAAATTGCATTTATGTTTACACTTGTTGATCTTCCTGCAAGAAAAATACTCGCAACTATATGTTACTCAAAAATGGCGAATATTTTATGTGTATTTGGTTTTCTGGTTGTCTTATTGGGCCTGTGACGTTTGAGATAAATAACAGTAACGTAATATTGAGTAATTTAAATATTTAGTTTATTTACGTCACAACTATAATTTGCAGATTATACATTGAAGTTATTAAACTTATCCATTAGATTATTAGAGTTCAAATGATGTGGTCTGTGAAGGAAGAGTTTCTTTGGGATCCACACTCAAAGAAGGTTTTTAGACCATCTCCCATTCTCTCTCTCTACCCTCTCTAGCTTCAGGGATGACAGAGGCGGTGTCTTAAGCTTCCAGTTGCATCCGGCTAGTGGACGGAGAGTGGTCCCTCGTGGTGTCAAAGGGTGGCGGGGTGATCCAAGACAAGACCACGCAATAATTTTAAAGTTGCAGGTGCCAATGCACGTGTGGGGATCCACAATGAAGCCGGTCCACAGCTGTGTGGTGGGAATAGTTACATGCCACTATTGACCCAAACTTTATTCTATAGATGGAGATGGATCATGAAAGGCAAAAAAATGTGACCCTGAAGCTTGAGGTTTGAATAAACTTAACTCAGGGGTGGGCTTTAAATCGATCGCGATCAACCGGTGAACTACCAAGACCTTTTGGGGTGATTACCTGAAGATTAGCAGGTAGTAATTATATACCGAAACATTCAAGATTGGCTGAGAGTATGCAGCTAAAGTTTTCTACAGTCTATAATTACTTTAGATGAAAATGCTTTTTTAATGCGTTTTGAATAGTTAGGTAATATAAAGGCATCATTTGATATTATTATATGTGTGTATCTTGCATTTTGCAATAAACGCTGTTTTAAAAGTGTGAGTTTTTTTATTTTATTTTACTTATGTAGGTGGGTATAAATTTCCGCATTTATTATTAACTTATCCCAGTGGCGTAACAGCCTGTGAGGACCAAGGCCTACTACGCCCAACTCAGTGTACGTGACATTGGACTCAGAGGTGCATGAGCAGATGTTCAGGTCAGGTGGGCAGTCTGTGGTCAGTACTCCAGTGTTAAGCTCCCAAGCAAGTTGTGTACTGATTTATAGACCCACTGAAGGGATGAAAGGCCAAGTCGACCTTGCTTAGTCTGGGATCTGAACCTTGGACATGTAGTGTGGAAGCGAGATGCACTAACCAATCAGCCACTGGGCTACAATTTGTTATTAAGTTATAACAAATATTTATAACAAATATTGTAAACTTTTTTCTTATCTCACCACACCAAGGTGAACCACGATATGTTGAAAAAATTAGAAGTTGCCCATAAAACTCCCAGGAAAAGTTTGCCCACACCTGACTTAACTAATATGCTTTCGTATACAAATGGACATATAGCAAAAGTATTAAATATATTATAAGTTAAGAAATTTAAGTTATATACTGTGAAAATCGATTAATGCGAAACTGAGGGGGGGAAATATTCCTTCGTTTTAAAGTTTTTTGAAAAATAAATCATTTATTAAATTTTTGGAAAATAATCTCATAATTTTTTTTGTATTGCATTTTTTGCGTAAAATTGTCAACAAATTGTTCTATGTCGCCCATTATGTTTTTCATTTCACCATTGGAATGTGAGTCTAAGTAACTGCGCATACTTACTTTTTACAATGTTCCTCATTAGAGATGACGTGGGAAAAGGAGCTACATTTTTCATTTCATTTTCGCCATCAAAAGCAATGGTATCAATGATACCTTTGAACAAACTCTATATAAAATGTCTTTGTCTGCCATATTTACATATTATTACACAATACACACATTATCATCATCTACTGCAACGAATTCTTCCGATGATACAATTGGAAAACCCAATAATACAGAAATACGTGAAGCCATCTACTTTTCATTTCGCACACCTTTTAAATCTCTGATTTTTTCCGTATTGGGTTCGTTCCCAGAAGGGAAATACTTGTCGTGTTAAGCGAATTTCGTTTCGTGTTAAGAGAAAAAAATGCATGTAAATACATAGTAGTTCGCCGCATTGTTGTATTATTTCGTATTAACCGATATTTCGACTTAAGCGTTTTCTCGTTTAACGTATTTCAAAGTACAACGATACTAAGGGACTCATTACCTTAAAAATGACCAAAATATCGAATCTTTTTATTACCTCATTTTAATTGTGCGACTTTTCTAAATATGTATACAAAATTTCGTAGCTCTAGCTACGTTATTTATTCAATCCCTACTATTAGCTCACACTCTCTATTTATTTATTTACCTTGGTGGAATTTTTAATCGTTAATAAAATACATTTTAATCCGCTCATTTGAGCTGAAATTTTATATGCGTGATTATTTTGGATGACAATATAATAATTTAATTATAATTAATACAAATTATTGCTTAAAACTAATTATTTAATGAATTACAAATACAGCCACGTTGGCAACCTTTTTGGATACGTGTCAAAACTTGAAAAGGTTTTTTTCTCACGTTTTAAAGCATTCAGCTGAAATGAAATTTTATATACACCATTGTTTTAGATGACAATAGGATACTTTAATGATAATAAAAATTAATTATCTTTTAATGTTGTTGTTATGTCCTATGTATATATATATTTATATTAATTGTAACTCTTTAATAAAAAGTAGCTAAAATAAAAATGTTCTTTGTTGATCTATAAGTAGGAATTGACTTATATTGTTTTTTTAACAGTACATCTAAGCTAAAACCAAAACCAGAGCAAATGACCTCTGCGTTTAGCTCTTTCATTTATTTTAATGAGCTTTAAAACTTTAAATGGCTTTTGCTGAGGTTGTTCCTTTTCACGATAAGCTGGTATTTAAAATGGTAAGGCTATTTTTTTACATTGAGTATAACGTTTTAAACTATTTCTGGTTATTTTGTATAATATGTTTGGTGATTCAGTGCAAGAATATAGGATTTATGAGAATATTTTAGATGTTTTTTCACTGCTTTTATGGTGTTGAACACAAAAAGAATTATCGTAAAAATAAAAATATCTCTTGTGTAATAGGAATCCCATGCACATAATGGGTAGGAATACTTCTAAGAATAGTAGAAAAATCGTTTAAAAATGTAAAATTTATAAAAAGATAGTAGTATAAATTTTAAAACATTACAATATATATTTTTTTAAAAATTAATAATTGTTTATTTAAAAATTGTGTTTTCTTCTAAAATATATATTTCATGTGCATTCAAATAAAGTTTTTCACATCTAAACATTTTCATATAAATATATAAAAATAAAAAAATAGTAAACTGTGAGTAAAATGTAACAGAAACAGTAAAATTGTGTACGTAGTACCGTGTATCATTAAACAAAGAACTTTAAAAGACAAAAAAATGGACGAAAAAATTGCTATTAAACTACTACATATTTAACTTTCTGAAAAATATAATTGCTTTCTTTAATGTTCTGTTTTTAATTATATTTTATGAGGAAATATATCTGTGTATAGACATATATATATATTTTTAAAATTACTAATAAAATAGAGTTACATATAAAATTACAAAAATTGTCTTTCAATAAGTAGATAAAATCTATTAAATCAATTAAATTAATAAAATTTATTTAAATTGAAATTTATATATTCCATGCTTCTTTAAGATTCTTCAATTTAAAAATCTATTAAAATATAAAATATTCACATTTTTGCTATAATATATAAATTTAGCAATAACTGCTTCCTTTTTTATCTATCATGAATTGATTCAAAATATTCATTTAACCAAAATAATGCGCATGAATTTTTCTTTAGCTATTCATCACATTAAATTTTGAAACTTAAATATATATCTAGTATTTTAATTTATTTTATATAATAAAAAGATGAAATAAATCTTATGCGATTATTAAATTTATTTCTATAAAGAAGCATATAACTGAACATTAAATTCTTTATCTTAATTTAAAGAACATTCATTTGCTTTTCTACTTTATCTTTCTTGGAAAGAAAATGCACTCATATTCGAAGCATAAATACTAAAAGAACATTAAAAATCGATTAGATAGCTTCAAAGTTTATGAAAAGATTGATCAATATTTGATATATTCATTTTTATTAATGCAAAGCTTTTAAATTAAAAATGAAGATATTTCATACATATTCTTCTTTTATGAACGTTATTATTCTTATAACTGTTTATGTAAGAATGGGACTGAAAGAAATACTGAACACGTTTTTAGCGAAAATTAATTTTTATATTAATTTAATAACGTATAAAAAGAGCATGCTATTTTATTACATTATTCATTTACTTTTCAGTGAATCAATATTTTTAATTTTTAAAACATATGCAATATTTCTTCTTCAAATATTACTACCCAATAATAGATTTCTAAGTATTAATATGTTGTGAAGTAAAAGTGCATTTTTAGAATCTTTCTTTCACTTATGTAAATTTTATGATTAAAATGCGATATATATATATATACATTTGAAATTCCATATTGCGAATTTTTCTACATAGTGAACTTTTTCCTGGAACCAAGAACATTTCACGATTTTCTTCATAAAATAACCTCCCAATAACGAAGTGCATTTTTTGTATAACGAATTTTTTTTCTTATGGTTCAGTTTTTTCTAACTTTTTTAAAAGTATTTCTGGATGCTGCAAGTTATTATTTCTTTTAACTCATTTTGTGGGATTTTATTACTCATTTTATGGGATTTTATTACTCATTTTATTAGGTACCTAGTTCGCCGAGAGCAATAGAATTCTGAGCGTTTCATCCAAGAAATGCCATCTCTAACCCTCATAGTCCAGTTCACTGGAAACATCTTCGATATTCTCTTTCAACCTTAGTGGAGTTGTCCCGTGTCCCCGTGTCCTTGGACTAGTCTCCGTTCATTAGTACTTTTGATCAGCCGTACTTATAATTTCGTTCCTTATAGCTCGAAAATGTCGAAACGTAAGTGCTTGAACATCGAATAATAATAATAATAATAATTCTTCAGGAAGGGGATAAATGCATCAAGAAACTAATTTCCTTGTAGTTTTTCTTTCTTTCTTTTTTGATGGGTATGATATATAAAATAAACATGTATTAATTTTGAAATAGGTGTAAATTTTTTTTAATACATAGTGTTTATGAATTTAAAATTTGTTTTATGTGGTTTATATTGAATGATGAACGTCTACATAACGAATTTTCCATATAACGAAATTTTTTCTGGATTTAGTGACTTTGTTTAATAGAGGTCCGACTGTGTATATGTGAATAGTGTCAGTTGTGTCTAATTTGAAAAGAAAAGAACACGGAGAGTTAAAAGAATTGCGCTTTAAGCGGCTAATTGACATACTTTGAAGAATAAACATTAGTTAAAATTAAACAAATAAAGAATTATATATTTTTTTTTGCAAAACTCCGTGATTTTTAAAAAAATTAAATCACAATTTATGAAAAATAAGTAATGTTAAGGACCTCCCTTATATTTGTTATGCATTGGAGATACCAATGTACGAGTACCATCCTGTCAACTTACTCTCCTGGCTCTGGAATGAGAAAGCAACACCCATGCAATCTTCTTTCCAGGTTATTTAAAGGAAATAAGGATTTATTAATCAGCCACCTATCTGCCATAGATGATCTAGCATAGTATGATCTCTACCGGCATGGAGAAATGTTCGTAAATCCACTCTGTTTTCTCCAAATTCGTCTTTTACCACCTACATGGCGTGTTGAAAACATGATTAAACAATCCATGTGACCCTTTTTTGTCATTTAACCCCTTGAGTACCTTGTACCCATTAGTGGATATATGCTATACATAGGGCGAAATCCTATTGTAACCTCATGTGGATGCATGACTTATTTAAATGTACAACCAGTGTAATCAGCACAGGATCGGACATGCTATAAAGCAGACTTTCTTTTATCGGGATTGCAAAAAATTACAAAAGTTAGGTTACAAATTGTTTGGGTTAGAAAAATTTGAAAAAATATGAAAATTAAAATTAAAAATAAAAAATTGCTCAAAATATCCTTGGAACAAAAATTTTTTCCCATGCGCACCATTGGTGTATTATTTCATTTTTGTGTTCTATTCATTCCAATTTACAATTAATTTTTAATAATACTAAGTTAAGAACAAGTTTAATAATTACCAAATGACCCCAGTCTTGGCATATATAAAATTATATACAAAAATTAACACTTATCTTGATCATTTGTACAGTTTATAATTAATCCCTTAACTGCCGAATAAAAGTTACGCGATTCACTTCTCAATGCCACTGTTTTCCACGTAAGCGTGTGTATGTGACGCATTTGAGGGGAGGGGGGAAGGAATAAATAAACATATCCTCTGAAATAAGTAAATCATTCGCAAACACTGTCCAGGTCCTTTTATTGCATTCCAGGACCTACGGAATAATTTTATGCATATCAATATACATCGGCCGTACTTCGTAAAGTCTTGATGGAAAAGTCGTATAAAGACGTACACGTCTTGATGGAAAAGTCGTACTTCGTAAAGACGTATATATACGTTCGGAGAAAATAACGCTTTGGCTGAGCGAGACGTTTATATGCATCGGTGGCACTTAAGAGATTCAAGTCGTATTGTAGTTGTAGCATCGAAGTATAGTACTATTGAATTCAAGGTATTGGTATTGTGTGGAGGGAAACGCGATGAAAATGAGGATTGAATATTGGATCGCGATTATAGAACGTTTAAGAAGCACTGTTTTACGGTGTAATGCATGGCAAATAGTTTGCTGAGAGACCTTTCTTGATTAAGATTACCCGCAATTTGAAGAACGGTTGTTCTTCTGTAGGACTGGGTAGCTTTCACAATTCGCCTTCCCGAGCGAACAGTAAGTAAGCTGTGTTGACCACAAGCCTGACATTGAGATCCGGGTTTCTGCTTAGGAATTTTCTCTCAGTAAGAAATAAAAGGGATCTCAGGGATATTAAATTTCTCAAGAGTGCTGAAAATATATACAATTTTCAAACAAGTATAATTTTTTAAATTTAAATTGAATAATTCGAATCTTTTACACATTATTTATAAAGGAATGGGGCTTTAGAAAAGTGAAAAATGTTCAAAATATAATCATAATTTTAAAAATTATAAGCATAAGAAAATGAAAAACATTTCCATAAGAAATATTGACTAAGTTTTACTTTGCGCATGCTATTTTCTAAAATAGTAGCTTTAATTACTAGCTATAAGTTGATTTAATAAGTTAAATGTATCCTTATTACATTGTGATATTTTTATATAAATATAACAAATTATATTTTTAAAAAAATAAAATACTACACATTTTAAATTTTTTTAAAAAAAATTTCAATATTTTTCAAATATTTTGAAATACAAAAGATATATTATTTTTAAATGATGTAGGGTTTAAAGAGTACGATACATTTTATAGTTCTGTAAAGTTTTATTCATCAGAGGCTACTATTTTAGAAAGTAGCGTGCGCAACGCAAAAATTACTTAATATTTATAACAGAATTTTCATACGCTTATAATTTTTAAAATTATGATTACATTTAAAACATTTTCTACTTTTTCGAAGCCATAATCCCTTGTAAACCATGTGTAAAATATTAGAATTATTTACTTTAAATTTAAAAGAATTATACCTGTTTGAAAATTGTTTAAATTTTCACCCCTCGAGACAAAATTAACATCCATGAAACCTCTTAATAACTGCAGCTCTAGCAAATTCCTCTAGTACAATCGTTATGCTAATAGTGCTTCCAATACCAAGCACTCACAGTCATCTCGCGTTTGTATACAGCTAAATCACTTTTTTCCACATGTCTTCACAAGCAACGTAATGCAATAAATGCTTCACTCTTCCCTCATCCCTTACTAATAGCTATCTTCATCCTCTAGGTGCAACAATTTGAAGTTATGGACAATCTCCGTATAAGTGTCAAGTGGTCATAATAATTTGGCCTCTCAGAGGAAGTGTGTGTTATCTTTATTTTAATTCATTTTAATGATGAGTACCCAAAATACCATATTTTACTTATTTATTCAGCGTCCGTGCTTAGCTTCTTGACTATTTAACACCGAGCCTCCCAGTACCGATTGACGCGCGCGCGAAATCGTTAGGTTATTCTAAGTTAATTTTTTGCCGAAATATTGTATTTAAATATTTTTTTTTGTCAAAATGTCCTTAAAACAATTTTATACATGTCTTCTAATCTAAGTGACACTAAATATCATAAAAATTATCCATTTATGCGCTTTTTTAAAATCTAGATTCCGAACGTAGTCGGTTACCTTAAGAATTATTTTTTTTTAGTTTTTAGTTCGATTCACTATGAAAGCGTATTTTTTAGTTTATATATATAAAATTTATTTTTCATTTTTTAGTTCAATTTACAATAAAATCCTGTTTTTTTAAATTTTTTAAACTATCATTTACCCTTTGTTGAATTTATCCTTGAGTTTGATATTTGGAGCCGGAATTACGCAGTTGCTAGAATTAGTCTTTCACTCCAACGGATATTAATTAGCGAGTCAGATCAGTAGCGCGCACAGGAATTTTTCAAGGGGGGGTAGGGGTCGAAAGTTCACCATTTTTGTATCATGCTCCTTTTGATTTTGTCGATTTTAGGGAACAAAACACAGTAAAAAACTAATTATTGAATAAATAATTAGCATTAATTAATGAAATTAATCATTAATAACAAATATTTAATTAAATTTTTCGTACTATATACTTAGAATTATAATCAATTGGGGAAAAAAATCGAGGGCTTTGGTGGTGGGGGCGGACCCCAGGATCCTCCCCTTGTGTGCGCCATTAAGTCTGAAGGTTATTTATTCTCTCCGTTTACAGGGCCTCGGATGAGTCCCGTACCGTTATATTTGAATGATTCCGTCTCTATAGATACAGGTCTAACAAACGAAAGTGTGTTAAGAAGAAATATTAAATTTCAATCGTATTTTCACCTTTTGAACGTATTGATATAATATCAATTCGTATCATCACTTCCAAACGTATTGCTTTATCCAAATAAAAAAAAGTATTTAGCAGTTAGAACAAACATGTATCGCCTTTAAGCGTATTGCTATAATGTTAATTCGTATCATCCCTTCCAAACGTATATTGCTTTACAAAAATAAAAAAAAATTTGGAAGTTATAACATAATTTTTTTTTCACATGCACGAATCGTTTTTTTTTTTCCATTTTCAGAAAAACTAGACTTATATTATGGTAAGAAATTACATAACATTAGAACACTTTTTTCACATAAAGAACACTTCTGTTTGTTTGTTTGTATTAACCACAAGCCTATTCACGGTTTAAGGGCTGCATCTTAATTTTTAGTCGCTAAATCTGAAATTAATCACCAAATCTGGAAGTGGCATATGGAATTAATCACCAAATCTGAAAATGGTTTATGCAATAAGTCGCCAAATCTGGAAGTGGTACTCGGAGTAAGTCACCAAATCTATAAATCGTATTCCTAATTATCCTAGTCTGGACAATGGAACAAAATTATGAAATTATTGTATTATTATCGGTCCTTGACAAGTGTGCAAAATTTCGAATTAATCTGATCTTTTAAAGTGGGTAAAAATCAACTTCAACGATTCCATTACATACAAGTGAAATTTATAAAAGCGTGTTAAAAAGGATGAATTGCATGGAATGATGGTAACTTTGTAAGGCAAACAGGATAAATCCCCAATAAATTAAAATATAGCCTCCACTTATTATTTGCCTTTTTAAAGATAGCAATTTGATATCCCGTTTTGCCCTTATTTTCTCTACAGATATATTTTACACGCTAAACGGAAATAACTAACATCTATGTACTAATTCATAATAACTATACACAACATATTCGTAAACTGAATAGGTTGTTTAGCAAGAACTTTGCAGATGGAGATAAACAGGCCGTTTTAGATGTAGTAATTAATCGGTTTCTGTGTCGAGATGTTGATCAGACAGTGTCTGTTACATTCGTGTCTTTACAATTTGCATCATGTGACACAACACAGTCAATTGAAATGATCTCAAGCCCTTGGTCACTCCGGAGTAAATACGAATGCCATCTATAACATTAACTTTGTATGAAATTATTGTTATCCAAGAGTTGGCATATTTTGAAAATATGTGCTATGAGACCACTTATGTATTGTTAGAAAATGCCAAAGATAGATAGGAAGATATACCACTATCTCGAAAAAGTAGTAGAAATTATCTTGTTTCTATTTGATGATGATTTCTTCAAAAATTTACCAGAAAATGTTTGCATCGTTTTATGTAAGAAAATAACGTCACAACTCTAATTGTTGAGAACTCCTTTCTCCCGCATGTAAGGAAATCCTAAAAATAATGTTTAAAGCCAAACATAATGTTCTGATCAGTAGGTTTTTGTAATCAATATAATTCATAAAAATAATAATACTTGGAAATATATCACTTATTTTAGCAATTAAAAGCTTTAAAGTATATTTTAAAATTGTGAAGTGATATATTTGAGGAGCACTTGGTTCTTACGAGTCCTGATTTCTTATCTTTGAGAATTTAAATGCCTGTGAATTACTGTGTGAGAGAGAAATCGCCCATTGTTAAAATAAATAATTTTTCTTAAAAATTTTATTACAATAGTTTGCAATAAATTAAAAATATTTTTTATTATTAAAAATAAATGAGCTACTAAGACTTAAAGTTGCGAGAAAAAAAGTCTGTGAATTTAGAATTTTTTTTTAATATATATATCGGAAGTGGGCAGAGCGAGTCAATCCCGGTGCAGCAAAATAGTCTATGCGTGGAGATGAAACGTTTTTGTATGAGAAAGTCAGTTTACTTTAGTCTCGAGAATGGGTTCTGTGATTGGCTGATCGGAATAGTCAGTTATATTTATTTAAGAATGTTGAGTGTAGAATTGCAAATGTTAATGAATATTCACGCAATAATTTCATAAAACGTATAAATTTTAATACATTCTCTTTTAAAAGGAATATTTATTCATATCCTATTTATTCGAACATTTATGGATCAACGTGACATTTTTTCTAATGAAATATTCAATAAGGAACATATGTGCCGTTAAATAACTTTGACTTGTAATTATTGGGAAAATAATAAAACTAAACAGTATAACAACTCAAAATTCTTTATTTATTACGAAAAAATACATTTTGCACTTTATAGTGATAAATGTTTTAGTAACACGGTAAATCAAATTATAAAGTAACATTAATGTGTTGCATATTATAGGTGACAAATAGCTTATATTATGGTTGTAAGATGTTACTTTTAGCAGAATGCATGCTGAATTGGAGTCCTCTGCCAAACGGTTTCTAACCGAGTCCTTTATATTATTCATCTCTGAAAATAATGACTCGCAGGCGTGGGTAGATGAAAATATGGTTAAAATAGCATGGAGCATCTTCTTCAAACAGTTAAAAGTGTTTGGAATCGAATTCCATGTTTCCAAAATTTCATTACAATCCCTTTTACTTATATTGCTTGTTAAATTTTCTATTTCAATCAAAATTCCAAATTTCTCCTTTTTCCAAAAAACTTTTTGAATACAAATTGAACTAGGTTGTGGAAATCAATCACAGTACCATTTCAAATCTTTTAATTTCCATTTATTCTAATTGCAACAAGTTCAGTTTATTAAATAAAGTCACATTGAGGTACATGAATAACTTGAGCGTTTCCGGTAATTCTTTGAAATGAGAAAATCTGAAAACTGCGACCCGTCACTCGCGCTTGTTCTTAATACTTCCTATTGAATTTTGTTATTTTGAATTAAAATGCAAACCATTTTGATTAGTGGCGTGCCCAAAATATTGTGTCACGTGCCATTAATTCACAATCTCTGTGAAAGAGTGGTAGATAATGAATACATGGTTACATTTTAGAATCTCAGCTCAAAAGAGGGTATAGCGCAAAAAAATTGAATTTAACACTCACGTATATTTATATATATATATTGAAGTTAACTTTGATTCAATATTCATGTAGTATCAGTAGCGCACATAGGAATTTTTCAAGGAGGGGAGGGGGGTCCGGGGTCGAAAGTTCATCATTCTTGTATCATGCTCCTTTTGATTTTGTCGATTTTCGGGATCAAAACACAGTAAAAATCTAATTATTGAATAAATAATTAGTATTACTTAATAAAAATCATTAATAACAAACATTTAATTAAATTTTCGTACTATATACATAGAATTTTAATCAATTGAAAAAAAAATCGAGGGCTTTGGGGGGGTCCGGACCCCCAGGACCCTCCCCTTGTGTGCGCCACTGTGTAGTATGCATGTAAGGTTGTGACGAAAGTGTAAAGAATTTCTTTTTCTGGATCATTATGTATATGGTTGATGTAATATAGATGTCATTGATGAAGAGTCTTTGTTGTTAGTTATTTCTGCTTAATTTACATGTAGACACACACAAACATACACACAACACTTAACACAGAAAACCCACAACACAAAAAGACTCTCGCGTTACATTGTGATGAAGATAAAAGAAGATTTTTCCAGAGTCTCGGGGTTTTGTATGAAACGGCAACATGAAGTCTTGAAATCCGCGTGACTTCCGTGGACGGAGACTATGATTGGTGCAAAGATATCGTTCGATAAATTCTGATGTAATCTTATTTTTTAAAAAAAACTAAGCTGTTAATTTTTCCAACAGATACGGTTACGATGATTCCCGTTATTCAAGCAGTAAATCATTGAGGCGTAAGTCCTAAATGCTAGGATCATTATAACTTAAAATTTGTTTAGAGGAATTAAAGGAAATTATTAAGAAATTTGTAAGAGCAATATTCATTTGCAGGTTTGATTCTCTTTTAATTTACGAAAATGAAAGCAATATTTTATGCCTGTTGTTTTCTTAAAGTAAAAGTGCAAGTTAGAGAAAAAGTAAATCTTAATAAAAGAAACAAACTACAACGCTTTCAAGGGATCTAATGCTTTAGCTAGAGATTTATTCCTCCGAGAATGAAACATTTGTCTGATAGTGATACCTTTCTCATATCGTTAAGTTGTTCGCAGTAACCTTTGTTCATATCTGGAACGAAAGTCATCGGTGGCAGCTGAACTCTGGGGTGAAGTTCTGTTCACTGAATTATTCAGATGACTTTCCCCGGCATTTTTCAATCATTCTACTAGAGTACGCACACAATAGACAAGGTTCGTTGTATTTAGTGGATAGAGCCAGTAATTCAACGGAAATTACTTGGCTCTTATTTTCTGAAAATCATATTTTCTCTCGCGTTTAGAGTATTGGAAATTAAATTTTTATGATTTTTTTTTTACTTTAACTTTTTCCCTAATATTATGAAAACATATTTACATAAAAGTAGATATACCCGTAATACATACAAGCTAAACTGGTTTGATATACGTATTTTTAATCAGTTTTTAATTGTTAGAAATTTAAAATTTCTACATATATCAATATCATACGCTTTAGCGTAGTAGCTCTCATTGTTATATTGAAATAAAAATTTATATTAATCGAAACCTGTACATATACGGAAAAGATGTTCTTAAGTATGGAGATTAGGAGAAAAAAATTTAAAAATTTAAAATTGTCGCAAAGGAGCTAAATTTTATAAAAAATGGGACAAGACTTAGTTTTCGTTAAATGAATTTATTTTTCTTTAATATATATATTACCAAAAACGATGATAATTGATCTGTGAGTACTGAGTAGTGAATAGTACAATGTCCATTGCAACATTTCATAAGCCGAGCTCTCATTCCCCGCACTGTCGAGTCATTGAATTTTCGACAGTA
This sequence comes from Trichonephila clavipes, assembly GCA_019973935.1. Classification (NCBI taxonomy): domain Eukaryota; kingdom Metazoa; phylum Arthropoda; class Arachnida; order Araneae; family Nephilidae; genus Trichonephila; species Trichonephila clavipes. The sequence goes on along the minus strand of BMAU01009843.1, from coordinate 184,963 downwards.
GGTTTTTCCTTTTTTTGAAAAAAATGCCAATATTAAAGAAGCTGCTAAGGATACCTGATATGTTCCTTTTTATTTATAACTATTTCGTAGGTCTCATCTCATCTTAAAAGCACTAAAATGCTTGTTTCACTTAAACGAAAATTATTTTGATTTTTTTTATCATAAAAAAAAATCAAATACCCCTAAACTTCATTCCCGTTGTGGCCATATTTTACATAGAAATTAATTTTTTACTTTATTTTTCCATTCATCTATATACCAGTAAGGGAATATTAATGTCTCATCATATGCAGCTACTTTAGCGTGCATCGGCCCCCTCTACACGGTGGAATTTTAGGAGCACCAGGACTCGAACTCACAAACACTCCGGGCATGAATACGTGACTGTAACCGCTAGGCTACAGCGACCACAAGTCCATCGCAAACAGTCATCATATTATTTTTAATTTCGATGTCACAAAGTAGCTATACTACAGCGATATACGTTTAAGAGGACTTGGTACCCTAAAAATCCCAAACCTATCGTTTTTTTTTTTTCATTTAATCTTATTCTTTGCATTATTATCTTTCGATTGATATATCACTTGTGCATGTCGGAAAGTTAGAAGTTGAATAAAACTTCATATGAAAACAAATTAGGCAATTCAGCCACACACCCTTTTAAGAAAAAAAAAAAGCTAAAAAATGCGTTATGATAAAAAAAATCTATTTTATAAATAGAAATAATAACTATAAAAAAGAATATGTAGTATTAAAAGCAAAATATTTCCGAGGCAATACAATAATGTAATTTTTCTTCCTTGTGAAATGTGTGCATGTAAAATTTTTAAATTAAGGCATTTTTTATTAATAATTTTATAATTTCAGTTCTTATTCCTGATATATTTTTCATACAAATGTAATACTTTAATATTATAAGAAGAAAACAGCTAAAATTTCTGTCGTGACAGAAAAAAAAAAATTTAAGTTTTTCTTGAGTTTTCTTGTGCAATTAGTACTCTCTAAAAGTTGATCATTTATAAAAATGTGTGGGTTGAAAACATATGAAAATGCAATTATTTTAAAGAAAAACGTATAACTAATATCTTAAAGTGGTATTTTAAGTTTAATTAAGCTTATAATAATTATTTTTTCAGAATTATGAACTTTAAAGTTGTTTTTCTCAGTTTGTGTTTTTCGAAACCTTAGTGCATTCAAAATGCTACTCTTTCGACAATATTATTTACCAATCACTTCAATTTTTTTTCCTGCGTGTTAAAAATAAAGCATGTAATAAAATTAGGGATCCGTTTTGCTATAAACTGAATACTTTTTAAAAAAAAAAAAATGTAAGACATGTTGGCTTTTTCGTTGATTTTTAGCCTGTATATCAACATTTTATTTTTTCTCGAAAACGAATGAAGTTATTCTAAAATCGATCCCTAAAGTTGTTAAAACATCCGTAAGAATATTATAAAAAAATTTCAGGTCAAAAAATTAATTTTTACAAAAGGAGTAGGATTTTAAAATTTTCCGAATTTTCTTCAAAAAATTTAAATTTTTAAAATTGTGTGAATAATATATGAAAATTTTCATCTGGTAACATTTTATTGAATAGAAACATTGTATAAAATGTTAAAATATAATTTTTAAATACGTAAATAAAGAAGTTTGCTCAAAGGATGCCAAGTGCCCTTAACCTAAAAACGCGTAAGACGAAATATCGGTTAACTCGAAATGATAGAAAGGATTCGACAAACTGCTATGTATTTTCATGTATTTTTCTCTTAACATGAATTGAAAATCGCTTAATACGAAACAATTTCCCAGCTTGGAATGAAAAAAAATACGGTGAATATTAACCATGTAGGCGAAATTTAAGAGGGATGTAAAACGAAAGAGAGGTAGTATTTCGGTATTTGCGGACTATCATACGGTATCATCGGAAGAATTCGTTGTAATAGATGTTAATAATGTGTTTACAGCTCCAATTATAACAGACAAAGACATTTTGGAGTTTGTTCAAAGCTGAACAAATATCATTGATACAGATTCCAAAGAAAAAATGAAATAACTAATGCAACTCCTGTTCCCACATCATCCAAAATGAGGAACATCATGAAAAGTATCTGCAGTTATTTAGAGTCCCATTCCAATGGTGAAATGAATCACAAAATGGGCGACACCGAACAAATTGTTTGCAATTGATGCCAAAAAAACAATGAAACGAAAAGTATCAGATTATTTTTCAAAGACCCATTAAATGTTTTGTTTTTCAAAAAAACATGGAATATTTAGTATTAAATTTCGTTAAGCTCTTGTACATGTTTAGAAATGTATGCATCTATACATATCTATGTAAATAAAATTTAAGGTAATTCGGGAGAAGATGCCAGTTTGTTAATAGTACTTTTATGCGTCGATAGATGGTAATTTTGAGCCACTTGCGTGAAGAGTCTGGTCCACATTGAGTGTAGCTTGTGAATTTATCTGAATTATTTGTCTTTGATCGACCTTATTTTTCGATCATTTGAGCATTTAAAGTGGCGAGTACATTTTTTATAACATTCCGTTCCTCATATTTAAAGTCTTTAAACGTACTTATTATTTTAAATAAAATCTTAGCAAAATAAGTGAGTTACTCATAATGTTACACATACGAAGCATGAAGACGCGGCCATAACACTGTAGCAATAAGGAAATACGCGTGCGTGGCATTTTCCCTCTATACTTGTGGGAAGACACCACATGATGCAGAAATAAGTGAAATGAACTTAAATTTTTAAATTTTGTAACACTGTATATACTATTGTATAAAATATAAATGCAATTAATAATTACTATTATAATTAATAGTACTTAAATCAGTGCTTCTCAAAGTTTCAATATTCGCGACCCGATATTCAATCATAATTTTTATGGGCCCCCCTCATACAATATCAATGTATTGAATTCAATAATATTATACTCTGATGTTAAAAATACAATGCGTCTTTAACCTCCTTAGTGCCACCGGCGTATATAAACGTCTCGCTCAGCCAAAGCATTATTTCCCTTGATGTATATACATGTTTTTCAGAAGTACGTTTTTTTTTTTTTTTTTTTTTTTGCACTGCTATCCATAAAATTTTGGAATACAATAAAATGACCTTGACAATGCTTGCGAAGTATTTACTTATTTCAGATTATTTATTTCTTACTTTTCTTACGCGCGTAAACGTATGGAATTAGTTGGCATTGGAACACTAATAGCGTAACTTTTATTTGGCAATTGAATTATTTATTATAAACCGTACAAATTATTAAAATATAAGTGTTTTATATGTACTTTTTGTATATAATTTTATGCATAACAATCCCACGGAGTCACTGGTAATTTAAACGTTCTTAACTTAACATTGTTAAATTAATTATTAAATACATTGTGTAGCACTGATATATTTATAAGCGTAATATATCAGTGTAAATGTGTATTTTATTTTTTTATTATGTATTTTGTTTTCTTATTTTCAGTAAATTAATTTTTTTCAAATAATCTTCTGTTTTTGAATTTGAATATATTCGTGCCCCCCCCCCCTTGTAGAGTTATCAGGCCCCTCAGGGGGTGCCCCAGAGTTTGAGAAACGCTGACTTAAATGCAATTATTGATAACTGGTCTATCACTATCGGTTGCCTCCACCAGCACATAACACGGGAGAACAGCCTTATTCCTCTGGTTAGAAAACGCAAACCAACCGGTTGTAAAAAAATTCACCTCGGAAGTCTTAACTGAATCAGAGAGGAAAGAGAAACTATGCGGGAAAAGGCGCGTAAGGTCAAAACAACAAGAAACCTTCGAAGAAACAGAAGAAAGAGACGTGTCTGTTTGTCATCCTCAAGTGAAGAAATTCCTCTAGATACTAGTGGTGAGACAGTTTTGATCAGAATAATAATGACGATTTTTGTGCTGTGTATAAAGGGAATGTTGTGTAGGCTATCATTCGAACCTCTATACTGTTATTATTTTTAGCAAGCTAATTATGAAAGAATTTATTTAATTTTTTCTACAGTTATATATTGTTATTTCCTTTTCAAATTTGTAATGCTTACCTTATTTTTATTTATTTACTGTGATGTTGTTGCACCTTACTCCATGATAGGTGGTATCTTTCCCCTATTAATGTAGGAAGATGCCCCAATTAAATGAATTTCTTTATTGTTAAATTTCTAATCTATTTCATACTAAGAAGATAATTAGTTTGTACACATAACGAACTAAATTTTGAAAAAAATAAAGTATATTTTTTCCATGGTCTTGTGACTTCAATTTTCAATGCACTATTCGAAAAATCCTTAATTGTGGCAACTTCCCCCGAATTACTTTAGTCTAATATACTTATTTTTCTTGAACCTGTGCTTTCTTTTTTGCAATACCCTTTAACACGAAGAATTATTTCCATTCCCTCAATTTCGTGTTGAATGAATTTCACTGTAGCTGTAACTATCAAAAATTTTGGCAGTAGCCCACCGATTTGTGTACATCTTCGTAAAAGCTTTCAGTACCCATTCTGGGCTCGAAACTTGGAAGAAAATAGCATCGAGACCCATCTCTGAACTGAAACATCTAAATTATTAATGTGTTGTTGACCCCCACCTTACAAGAGGCAGTGGTAAAAACAGCAGCAGCAGCAGTAGGAGAGTCGATTTATATTCAGGGGTATCCATAAGGGAGTTAATGCGTCCCGCAGGTGTCGTTTGCTTCCGTCTGCCCTCTCCTATTTTACTCCGAGCACCCCTCCTGCCCTCTCCTAATGTCCACTTTCGCTTATTTCATTTCGATTCTCAACTTCTCTGTTTTTTTTACTTCCCTCATTTCCTGGAGGAAAAAAAGGATATAAATGGAATGGTTTTCGGGATGAGAATTTGCAATTCTCTAACCTTATCTCATCTCATTTGTTCATCGGAGAGCGTTAACTCCCAATTCTTTTCCCTGTTTATTTTTTCCTGTTGTGTGCGACTTTGAGAGAGAGAATTATGTATTTTCTTCGATACACATGGGTTGGAGGATTCGAAAGTTGGGAAATGTGTGCGTTTAACTTACTGTCAAATGTTACTCGAATTTTTAAATGTTTTACTGCAGAAACAAGATGATTTGGGCTGCCCTGCATGTTAAAAGAAATAGGATGTGTTACAAAAAAATTCTGCTGTACTTCCTGAATTTTAATATTAGACATTTAGTATCAGCAGAAAAAGTTGATTTCAAAATATAACACTCAACACCAAAATTAAGTTGTTCGGTGCAATTTTTTCCCTTTTTTAATACATTTTATTCAATAGATTTGTTATGCAATAGTTATTATCTACATACACTAGTACAGAGCAAATCGTTTAAATATTAAAATAATAATTTTTGTGTTAAAAGAATTTCATGTTAAACGATATTGCAAATATATATACACACACACATATATATATATATATATATATTTATATATATATATAAACTCTATAATAGTAAGTAGTCTATTAAACTTTATTTTTACATATATATTAATAGTATTGTTTATTTTATTTAGTTATAACTACACTTTTATAATATTTCTTCCTACCCTTATGGTTCAATGTATACGCAAATTACAGGAGAAGGTTGAGCAGTCATAAAACTTCGTTTAAACCTGCAAGCTTGGTTCCGAAGTGCAAGAGTCTGCTATTATACACTGCTGGACAATTGCTAAAGACGGATCACAAATTGCTATGTAGCATAACATTAAGCGAGACATGAGGCCTAGAAGGATAAAATATAGTTGCCACACTGTTCAGGCATTAGAATAAAGAATATTTATTGTTCTGGAAAGTACAAAAGCTGTGAAACATCTGAAAGAAAAAAAATGTTCATTTGATCTGCGTACGGAGAAATGAAACAATGCATCTAAAAGTCAGCAGGCACCTTAAAGAAAGGTATCAGTACGGGATATGTCCACCGTGGAGTGTGATGCAACATTCCACACGTCGTACCATACTTTGCACAACATTATCCAGCAGCTGTTGAGGAAAATTTATCCCATTCCTCTGTGAGTGCACGGATGAGGGTGTTCTTGTTTGTCGGAGGATAGTTTCGACCAGCAACTTGCCTCCCCAAAGCATCCCACACATTTTCAATGGGGTTTAGATCTGGAGAACGCGCTGGTCATACGAGACGTTGAATACCCTCGCTGTCTAGACAATCCTGAACAGCGAGTGTTCGATGACATGTTGCGTTGTCGTCCATAAAAATAAATTTATCACCGACAGCTCCACGGAAAAGACGAACATGAGGAAGTAGAACTCATCAATGTATCGTTGGCCCGTCATAGTCCCATTCACAACCACGTGTAGACGCGTGCGGCCATTGATCATGATGCCGGCCCACATCATGATACTGCATGTCCGATATCGGTGCTTTTCCTGGATATTTTCTGGACGATAAGCAGTACCACTCTCGCGCCAGATCAGTTGGCGTCTACAATCCGATGACAGACGGAACCTACTCTCATCTGAGAATAGTACGCATGCCCAGTCCTGTTCAGTCCAATTGTGATGCTCACAACACCATTGCAAACGGGCAGTACGGTGCTGTCTGGTCAATGGGACACACACAACAGGTCTGCGTGCGTATAGTCCTCCTCCCCTCAAACATCTGGCAACAGTTTTTCGGGAGATCTGATTTCCTGAGGCAGCAAGAAACTGATTTGCGACCTGCTGAGCTGTCGTGCGACTGTTTCTTTTTTGCTGATATAGGACGATATATCTGTCTTCTGCAGGCGTCGTACTTCTAACACGACCTCCCCCGTGCCGTCTACTACACATTCCAGTAGTTTTAAATGACTTCCACAGCCGTGAAACAACGCTGTGAGCGATGTCGAACTCCCTGGCAACATCTGTTATTTTTCGACCTTCTTCGATCTTTCCAATAATTCGGCCACGCATAAAATAATCTATGTGATGTCGGGAAGACATGCCAAAAATTTTAAGTTCGTCTATTAAATCTTTCCTGTAAAACTTTGACTTGAAACAACAACTGTCCACACGCGTCAAAACCTTTAAAGCTCTTATGAACGCTATCACGTGATGAACAGACGTGGAAAAAAATTTGCATACTCATACTTCTTCTTACTAATATCCCGCACTTATTCTAATTTTCCACATTTTGCTTCCTTTCATTTTGTGGTTGCTATGGATGATAGTGTTATCCGTCCTTAGCAATTGTCCAGCCGTGTACTACTGTGGTTAATATTTCTTACTGTGTTGTGACTACTTATACTTAAGTTTATAACGATTTATATATATTATGGATTATATATATATGTGATCAAAATTAAGTTTATTAGAGTACAGTTTATTTACAGAGCATTGTTTATATGCATGTGTTTGATAAAATCAATGAAACAAAACTATTCACAATGAAATTTAACCCCAAAATTTTCAAGTGTTTTAAGAAAACAAAATATTGTGATTGAACTTTTTGAATATAATCTGGTATTTTTGTTTGCACTGTCTTTTTTAGCATCAAATTGTGAAAAAATTATTCAACGTTGTCCATTTTGTAATTCATTTCATTATTAGAATGTGCGGATAAAAAATTGCATATACTTTTCATGGCATTCCTCTTTTAGGATAATGTGGGAAGTTCTGAGCTAGTTTTGAGTGGGCCCTGTATCAAAATTCCTTCGGCGTCCCTTTTTTAGATATGAAGACCCTGTTAGTGGAACTGTAGATACACATGTTAGGGCCCCTGTATCTTGGAGAAGCCGAATCCTTGATACAGCTGATCCGGCGCTAGCTGCTCCTCTGATTTTTATCATCAAAATCTGAATCCATGATATTCTTTGAATTTTGAACAAACTTCAAAATGTTTTTGTCTCCCTTAATTGAGGCTGTACGCACATTATCATCATTTACTGCTATGAATTCTTCCGATAAATACAGTTGAACATTCCAATAACACAGAAATTTTCTCAAACATTTCGTTAATGGAAGGGAAATATTTTCGTGCTAACAGATTTTCGTTTAGTGCTAAGAGGAAAAATATTACATGGAAATACATAGTAGTTTGTCGGGACCGATATTTCTCCTTAACTGTTTTCGCGTTAAATGTACTTCACTATAGTCATATTAATTTATGCATCCCTCTCTCTGTCATTGGAGACCACGATAACCAAGTGGTTAGGGGTCAAGAATTCGTGACTTGCGTGTCGCGGGTTCGATTCCTGGGGCCAATGAAGTCCTGCGGTGTAGAGGCACCTGGCACACGTTAAATATGCCAAGGCTGGATTGACATGGTGTGTAATATGGAGAGGTGGTACGATATTCTTAAATTATGATTAACTCGAAGCAATGAAAACAAGCTGGGTGATTTAGTTCGACTATCATAAACTCTAGCTCAGTGGCATCCCTTAAGGATACTTGGAGTACGGAAATTAATACTTAGGAGTACGCTAAAGAAGCATGCTCATGAACCATTGTATGAAATGAGTGAGAAGTTCTTTCATGGGTCACTGAGTCAGTGTTGTGTCACAACTGGGGAGCTAACATCATAAATGCATCAGCTTTCAAGTATAGTAGCTTGAGTATAAGTTAAGTTTCTGGAAGGAAGAAACCGTTAAGTGTGTGTTTAAGTATGCACTTTGTTCACATAAGTTGCAATTGTAAAAAGTAAATTTTCAATTTAACTTATGAAATTCACAATTTAATCTTCAATTTAAATTAAACATATGTATGTTTTTCGATAAATAAATACAAAATTTAGTTTTCGATCTCGGGCCCATTTTATATGCGTGTTTAGGATTACTTCCGTTTTAGGTAGTGGTATAATATTTTCATCACCCTATTCAGCTAACGAGGGGTTTTGTGACGGACTTCAGAATTTTGATCCATGGTCAAGTGACGAGGATGGCACCTGAGCTCGTACTCCCTCTCTTAATTTCCACACCTCACCAATGGGAGGACGTTTGAGCGCCGGCAGATTAAACATGCATCAGACCCTCTACACGGTGGGTCTTCCACGGCACTAGGCTTGAGCTCATGATACGCTCGCCACGAGTCCGTCCTCTACACTACGGTGGCTTCATTTTCCCTTTCTGGAGTACGCGATCAAAAAGAAGCTGCTCTAGCTCCACTTCAAATCACTGCATACATCACTTTCACGTCTGCTTTGTGGCCATGGTATCCTAGTGGTTGTTACGGGTTCATGGTTAGTGTGTGTGTGTGTGTCATGATTTCGAGTCTTGTGCAGCTGTAGACCCGTCGTGTAGATGGGGTCACAGCACGTTAAATCTGTTGGAAGAGCAAATATCATTGGAGTGATGTCGTAATATGGAGGGAAGTGTCAACTCTCAGGTGCTGTCACCTTACGAGGTCTGTCCCCAATACCTCTCTTGTCGCTTTAACCCTCTGGCCAGAACATCCATTTTTTACGCACCTGTCTGACAGACGGGTACGTAATTGTTTTTGAATTTTATTACCTTAAGGACTGTTTTAAGTGTCCTTATCGCTCATGAAATGGAGTATGGCTGAAATAAGATGTGTAGGGTTAAATCAAGCACAGCAATATATTTTTATCACTAGAATTGTGACTATAAAATATGATTAAAAATTAGTTATACTCATGTTAAAGTAATTAAAAATAATACCAAACACGAAAAACCTACAGGAACATCCGTCTGATAGACATTGATAGGTAAGAAAAATTCCACCTATTGTGAGTTGAAAAATATTGCCATGTAGCACCACATGATTCTCTCTCTCGGTAGAGTTCAACTAAAGATATTAAGGCAGCCCACCCCAAAAATGACACCACAGCGTGATCTACAGGCATCAAAGCAAATCTTCCCCGTCTGAGAGATGGATGTTTCTATTAGAGGGTGAAGTTAACAATGGCCTACATGTTAAAAATAAAGAGTTAACTTAGAAAAACACTCCTCTTTCATTAAATTTTGAACGGTTGTTTTTAAAATTTGCTCTCTTAATTATTCAATTTTCGTGACACAGGCAGATATTCCTTTACACTTTGAAAAAAAAGTATTTATTCTTGTCTTCATAAGAACATTTTTATAATTATATCATGCACAATTGACTAGCCAAACTTCATGGTTTACCTAGATTACTATGAGTAAACTTATCATAGTTCAAATATTTGAAGAGACGTCTGCATGGTTTTATACAAGAAACAATTTTTTTTTCATACCTCAATGCTTTTTATTCTTTTCAAACAAGTTATATCTTTCACTTTCTCTATCTTTCTCACACACACACACTCTTTCCTAACCCTTTCGCGGGCTGTGGCTGTGATAGGTCTAGCCACATTTAAAAAAAAATTTCTCCAAGCGGTTGGTGGATATTTAGTCTATATACATGCGTTAATTGAAGCTAAAACGCATAAAAATCAGTACAGATGGCAGGACGTACTTTTTTTGCATTTCATGTCTCCTGATGGGTAGTTAAAAGCAATTTTTCTCGGTGTATTTCTACATATTGTATTTTGATTGCTATAAATAAAATTTCTGATCTTTGAAAAAAATTTTTACATGTCTTTAGAGTACTTTTCTCTCATATGAATGCATTAAGCAATTGTGCAATTAAAAAAAGTTTTATTTAGGTTTTTGGAAAGCTTTTATATGTAGATAGAGGTTCTATCCACAGCTCACGTAGAACAGAAAAATGACCTAGAAATTTTCGCTTTTCCTCCACTCGAGAAAATCTTAGAATCACGTGAAGAATGTTGGAGGTGGGAAATTAAAACAAACATTGCTTACAATACGTCGTACGAGATTCTTGGCTTCGAAAATCTTTAATTATAGGTTTTCTGTGCGTAACACTGTGCTTTCAAGTTATTGGTCCTGCTTGCTTTAAAAACTTTCCCAGTAAATATAGCTCATCAAATTTGTGAAATAACTAATTCAAATCCTCAAATGTGCGCATATATACCAATTTCAATGTATATTTTATTAAGCATTCTATATTGTACAATTGATCTATTATTATTTTATAACACTTGTACTTTGTATTTTATTGTTATTAAAATAGTTATTAACAGAAGTGCTAATTTTTCAGAAAAATTTTATTGTAATATGATTCATTATTTCTTTCCTAAAAAGTAAGGTAAATGTCTTAAGTACGCAGTGGCTATAACGTTTAGTCATGACCCAGGAGCAAAACCCCTGATCAGATATTTTTTTTTGTGACAAAATAATATTCATAGAGGATTAGAACATTACATTTATCAATTACTTTATCACAGAAAAGTATATTTTAGCTTTGTGCCCGCGAAAGGGTTAAATGCAAAAAATTGGATAAATTCTATTTTTACAATATCAATCTTCTAGGGAAAAAAAAGAAATATTTGCAATACTATTTCCTTCATAAAAACAAAGATATCATAATTTTCATATTTGGAATTACTGAAGCATTAAATTACCTTAAGTATTAAAGACTATTATTTATCTTTCTTTTTCTGCCAAACAGAAATCAACATTATTTAGTATGAGAACTACTTAGCAAGGATTTGTATTCAAGAAATAGAGCACAAAATTTCCTAGTAAGTCACACACACGCGCTCTCTCTCTGGCTCTCTTTTAATTAATTCTTTTTTTCTTTCCCCCCTTCTGAAATACTCTAACCGCAGTTCCGCTGAGGAGGGTCCAAAAAGAAAAAAAAACAATACAATAATAAGTAGCGGCGTCCTGTTCGTCTATACGCGCGTAATGATCTCGAAGCCGCCGCCACCAATTGAAGCAATTAGAGTAGGTCAAGAGCGCCCCCTCGCGGACACACTCATTAGCTCTCAATTAAGGCATCAACTCTTTGGAAAAGTCCCTTGCTGAGTGGAGTTGTTTGCTCCTCCTCCTCGCTGATAGGGTTTTTATTTAATTCACGCGAGTGAGAAGTTTGATTTGCTGGGAATGTGTGTGGGAAGAGAAAGAGTCAGCGTTTTCGTGAGGGTGTTAAGTTGAAATGGAATAAATACTTTCGGAATGATGTGCCTTTGTGGAGACAAACATATTATTTGACGTCAATGGGGTCATTATTATTTTTTAAAGGGTTACAGAACAATTCAATTGAGAAAAATCGGTCAAAAAATTAAATCTATATTTTTAAGCCTGAATTATTCTTTATATATATTTCTAGAATCTCACAAAATTTAAACGCTGAAGGCTTAATCCGGGAGTGGTTGAGGGGGGTACAGAGTCACCCCAGGTCCACGAAATCTTTAATTATGGGAAAACTGTTCCTTTGTAAACAATGACCTTGTCAGTATCCTCCTCTATGACTTCATGGTAACTAAAATGTATTTGTCACATATCTCCCTCTTAATGGGAAACGTTTTTTCACAATCCAAAGGTACTTAGGGTGACTGAGTACCCCGCCTGACCACTTTAAGTTCCAAAATATTTTTTATGAGAAGGCTAAATAATTCCCATGTGAAGGACTTAGAGGTTTTGATAGTTGTGTTGAATGACTGATTATGGTTTATAAATGTTAATGGACAGAATAAGAAAAATAAGAAATGGGCATCTACAATCTCTATCGGATGATGTTGAGACTGATAAAGCAGGGGAAGAAGATGAAAAAATGGGTATTAATCATGATAGCGAAAAGAAATTTCAGCGAAGCAATGACCATGGAACGTTTCAGTGGAAAGAAAAGTTTTCAAATGCTACCTAAGAAACTCCATCAAGAGAGAGATATGAAGCCAAAAATGTACCACAAGACAAACAGCACCATGTCAAAAAAACAAAAGCTGTGGCATGTCATACTGCGGCAGAAATTCGAGCTGCAATTGGTACCACAGTGACACAACGAACTATTGGAAATCGGTTACTTCAATGTATACATATATATGTATAATGCAAAATGATTAAATTTGGAACTTAATCAAATCCCTAAAGGAGATGATCAATTGACGAGAGATGTTAAAATAACGCCTCTTCAAGATAATTTCTCTGATAAAAGTAAGGGATTTGAACAAATCCCTGATCTGTTTCAGTGAAATGTGGAAGTAATATTGTTCCAGAGTTTAAAAGTGTTTATTTAACAAATATGGTGCATTATTAAACGTAGAAGTAAGTAATACACTAGGCAATTAAATACAAATTATTTATTCGAAACTAATTAACAAATAATTAGAAAATTAGGCTAGTATTTTTTTATGTGTAACATATTTCCTCTCGGTTGTTTACACATTAAAGTATTAATCCCTATGTTAATCCTATGCTGCCATTTTTTAAAGATATGGGGTTGATGTTTAGGGGATAGATAGTACTACCAATTTGGTTAGGTAGTACAAGGACATGACCCCCTGGTGTCTCCCTCCCTCAGGACAGCATTTTGCTAATGCAAATACTAACTGGTTCATTTCATCATTTCACTGAAACAGTTCAGGGATTTGATAAAATCACTTACTTTCATCAGGGAAATGACCTTTAAGAGAAGTTATTTTAACATCTTCCGTCAACTGATCATATCCTTTAGGAATTTGATCAAATTCCTAATTTCGTCATTCCTGTTGTGACAAATCTATACGGAACTTTATCACTAACCTTCTGAGTCGTCTTTTTTAGGGAAATTTAATTCCCTACCTATTTCCAATCAGCTCCAAAAAGGGGACAGGATTCATTGTTATATATGCAGATTAGATAAAGTATTTAAGTCAAACAGAATAGCAAAGTTATAGCAGTAGGAGAGAGAGATTGAAGTAAGAGTTATAATAGTGAATTTAGAAATATATTATTGGAGATTTCTAGGAGGATAAAATCTCAGAAAAAGTTGAGCTGAACTGCAGTGTGGTAAATATTGATTAAAGTCTCATTAATGCTTTATATTAGGAGTGAGATTAATGTTAAATGTTCAATAGGAACATTATTGAATATAAATCTGGGATCTCTTATCACGGTAATCTCTGCGTGATCGATATTCTAATTGTTAATTAATTGGATCATTAAATATTTACTTTTATTTAAAGGAAAGTCCCTTTTAAACCTCATAAAACTATTTAGATATATTTGTTAATAAGTCTTTGATTCTATTTGGAAAAGATAACCAAATAAAGAAACTTATTTATAAAAATGGCTACTGGCTCTTATATGGCTCCAACTTATTCTCGTTCTCAACGTGAGGTCCAAGGGGACCTTCACACTGTGACATATATATATTATATAATAAAATAAAATAAGATGCCAAGTGTTTATTTTTAGTTTGTTGTTTTTGTTTCATCGACGGACCAGCCACGCTTATTTCCTTTTTACTTTTTTTATTTAACCACACAACATATATCACACAACATATATATGCTATTTACAAGCGCAGCAAATTTTAAGTAATTTTTATTGTGAGCTTTGATTATTAGAGTCCTATATTAATGCTCATGTCTGAGTATTAAAGAGAAATTTTCTCGTCTATCTCGTTCCACAGAAAGTTCTCAACTGCCGGCACCGCGCGGCAAGGAAGCATATTTGCATTTGTGCGCATGACGTTGGCGCGCATGCGCTAACACCAAGTTGTATAACCTACAATGCCAAAGGTGAAAAGAATTGGAGTTTAAGAGACATAACAAATGTAGATGGAAGAAAAGTCTTTCGACTAAAATGGAGACCTATTATGATTTCTAGAGCTGTCGCTAAATAAGGCCAGCAATTTAGAGATAGCAATGCTTTATCGATCCACCTTCCCTGTACAACAGGAATTTTCGACATAATAAAAAAACAGAGCCATATTGAAAAGTTAAGCCTGTTACCAACACACGGGGATGATAATCCATACAGTAAAGTAAAATGAAATTATTAAAAGAGAACAGTAATTTTTCTTTCATATAGAGGAATATTAAGAAAAAATTAGGATAAAAACTCTTACATGTATATATATATATATATATATATATATATATATATATATATATATATATCTTTTTGTGTCGTTTGTGTTTCTCATAAGAAAATTTGAAGCGTGGATGTTTCTTCTGAATGATGCTTAATCCCTTGTGTGGCAGCAAGTTACAACAAAATATTCTGTAGAAAAAAAATCTCAACTGTTTATATTTGATTACTCTTCGTATAATTATAAAACAATGTATTAAATGCTCTCATATATTTCTAACATTCGTCACATCCAAGGTACAAAAGTTATAAACCCACACATACTATGTCACCCTATATGATGAGGTCAGCAGAAAAATGTGATCTCAATGGACGTTCACACGTGCCGACTCAGCAAAATCCCTGTGCTCTAGCCTCAAGGCCGAAATGATCGAAATTCCCTAAAAGAACTGGGAAACGATAAAATGAACCAAAATAACGAGTGAAGACGCAAAGAAAAGAGGAAACGACAAAATAGACGAAGAGAGATCAGTTACGTTCAATCGCTGTCGTTTCCCATCTTTATCCGTTCACGCGGGAAAACGACCATGCTTTCCCCCTTTTCCCTGCAGTCCAGCGTTATGACATATCTTCTTTTTCCCTTCACTTTTTCCCTTTTATCCGACCCCTAATCTTGCTCAATTTTTTGTGGGTTCAGGACGGATTATAGGGAAGGGTAGTCTGGTGGAAGTTATTGGGATAACTTCTTGCACTTGGGAAGGGGGTCCAGTTAACCGTGTAACTGCTGTTCCATGGGGGATGTAAGGGATTGTTTCTGTCGTGGTAATTGGGTCGTTTATTGTTAAGAGTTATTACTGGATGAAGAGAGTTGGTAAAGGGTTTCTTTTTAGTGCAAGTCCTCATGTCGGGGCTGATGACTATGTAAATTGAGCTATCTATGTTTACTTGTATTTCGTAAAGACGGGAAAAATGTACAAAATAAAATGTTTAGGTTTTTTTTTTTTTTTTTTTTTTTTGTAATACGACAATGATATTTTCAGAAGCATGGATGAATAATAAACATCTATTTAGTTCCAATTTTGCTTGATGAGTTCATCAAATTGAAGAACATATGGAACTAACGAATTGCGGTTTAGTACATGATTTCAATTTACTTAAGTTATCCATTTGCTGAACCATGGACTCTTTGATCCTTAAAAGAAAATCCCTAAGCTCATGCACAAGAATCATGTATTTTAATTATCTCTCTTAAAATGCACTACATATGAAATTCGTATTTACATAAAATAACGTGACAGAAGTCAGTTAACATTTATGGTAAAGAAAATCAGCAATAAAAAAACGTGATACCGCAATATTTATGCTACTATTATTAAATATGTAAGGACCTGGCTGTTATTAACTCGCTTCGCTGGGCATTTTATGGTAGTGGAAAAACGTTATAAAATTTTGAAATGATAACTTCTTTAGGCGCGTTTTGCTGAAGACTGAATTTAAATGAAGCGTCAGGTTGGGATGCGTTACGTTTACTCGTTTTTTCGGTTCAAGTCGGAAATCGTGCTCGAATCGGTGACTCTCACTTGGTTTTGAATTGAAAACTTTTGGGTCACGTGTTATTTATTTTTTTCCTAAATAAAAATTTCATGCACACTTTTTTTCCATGAAGATTTACTTTCTTTATTTAAATATTACTGTCACGCAGTTCACTTTATGAGAGCCTTATCTCTAACAACCGAAATATTTTCTGTTAATGCCTCTTTCAGTTGTGCAGAATCTGTTGCAGTGCCTCGTACATACGAATACCAATAACATCAAACCAATCCTGCGCCAGTCCTACGAGATGACCCTTACATAGGCACAAGCCAAATTTGCGGGTATCGCATAGCAGTGCTCCGCAATCTTTTTATCGCCGCGGACCGGTCAACGTATGTTAATTTTACCGCGGCCCGCTGAGAGGGGGGGGGACGTTGATTGTTTATATTTTAGACTTTTTGATTTAATAATTTTAATTTAATTGTATGTAATCGTGACTTCTCTGAATAAAATATAGCTACACCAAAAATGGAAATAAAGTGATTTAACAAGGAATATTAAGTGATTTTCATAAAAAATAGCCCAAACCTAAGAAAAATATACCACAGTAAATAAATGAGAAAAAATTTAATGTTTCTTTTGCGGACCGGTAGTATTTAATCCACAAACCGATACCGGTAAGCGGACCGGGGGTTGTGGAACACTAGCATATCACACTAAATTATTATGAATACATTCTAAAAATTCCATCACATTTTCCGATCCGGAAAAAAAAATTCAGGCAAAAACCTAAAATTGGATCCGACTTTTCTCTCAGGGTTGGGGTAAGTTGGGCGCCAATGTGAGGACATTTGGTCCGAGCCTAGGGATGTGAGATAGAAAGTGAGAAGATAGGATAGATTGCTACTGATCAGGTATTATTCAATTTTATAGGATATTTTAGATATTGGATAAGTGAAAGAATTAAAGTGACGATTGGTCACTAGAGTTTAACTAGTGCTCAGATAATTAGGAAAGTAGGTTCAATCCTGAAATAAATGTGTCGATATTTAAAGTCTTCTTATGCTTCTTGTACCTCATTATTTATCAACATATAGCGTAGATTGGGCGCATCTCTTATTTAAAATTACTCGAATTTGTGTTGTTAATTGTGTGATGAATAAATAGATTGCTTTTGGATATGGCTAGTCTTCCTTCCCTTCTTCCCACATCCCTAGGCTCGGACTAAAAGTCCTCACAACTTCCACGTAACTCCAGCGAGTGAACGCGAGAATTTTTTTTTAAAAAAAAGGATTATTCTGGTATAGGATATCGAGGTTAAGAAAGCATGAAGCATATATGATTTATTTTTTGATTCAGTAGAGACAGCATTTAAGCTCAAAAATGGGCCAAGAGAATTAAAATCCGAAATTTTTATGAAGTTTATTGGCGAGAAAGCTGCCAATATTTTGGTTCATTTTCGTGATGACGAGAAAAAAGTGTTAATTGTAAAAAAAGTAAGAACCCTCTCTTTTTGTTTGCTTAGAGAATTTTAAGGATAGTAAATGGCTCTCAGAGCATAAGTTTTCCTAGCCTTACTTAGTATACGGCGTTATTTAAGCTATATAAACGGTACTTGCGTATTATTGTGACGTTACTGCAGACATTATATGAAAGGAAGCCCATGGTGGCCGATTCAGGACGTACCCCCTGTCCCTTGTGTGTGCCCCTACCCGTTTCCTCTTAATCGACGTACATTTAAAAATGTCTAATTATGTAGGAGAGACGGATTTACTTTGCTTCAGCTTTCTTTATATTAGAGGTATTTATATTAGAGGTAATTCTTTATATTAGAGATAATTCTTTATATTAGAGGCCATTTTTTCTTTATATTAGAGGCCATTTTTTTATATTAGAGGTATTTATATTAGAGGTAATTCTTTTTATTAGAGGGGATTCTTCATATTATATGTAATTCTTTATATTAGAGGTATTTCTTTATATTAGAGGTATTATTATTAGATGTAATTATTTGTATATTAGAGGTATTTCTTTATATTAGAGGTATTTATATTAAAGGTAATTCTTTATATTAGAGGTATTTATGTTAGAGGTAACTCTTTATATTAGAGGTATAAATGAGGCCGTTGGCAATATGATTCGTAATGATGAAATGTAATTAAGTTGAGGACTTTCCTAACTTCTACCGCCTGACTTTGAAGATTGATCTCATACAACTAACTTCAGCCCCATTAGCATATTGTAGTCCTACAATGGATCTGTAGTGGAATTGGCTCTTGATTGAAACGTCACGTGGTACAAAGCCCGCCAATAGGATTAATCGGCTGCAACAGCCATGAGACTGATGGAAGCGAATAACATAAAAGTATCAAAATTAAACAAAGCTTTTCAATGGTCAATGAAAACAAATAGAAGGAGATTTCTGCTATTTAAATCTGATAGAAAGGGTGCACTCTTCCCCTTCCCCTGTTCTTTTTTTTTAAATAAATAATATATTTCTAGATAAGAAAGCATCAATGTATACTGATATTTATTTTCTTATAGTAGCAATACGAATAATACTACTATGAAAATACATTAGTATGACTACTATAGCACGAAACAGTAAACTACTATAATAGTAATAGGAATATATTAAGTTATCATAATATATTTTTATAGTAGTAATACGAATTATTAAGTTGTACAACCCAATTGTTCTTAAAATTAACTAAAAGCCTTAAAGTTGAGAGTGACAAATTTGAAAGACATAGAGGAAGAATTAAATACATTTTATTTTATTTAGACAATGTACACATCCGACTCCTTTTTTACATGCTTTTGAAACAACACGGTACATAAATTTAATGATTTTATTTTTTATTTTACAAGAGAATATTTGTTCGAATACAAACCCCCAAAACATGGGAATTCATGCTCTTTTAATGAGGACGATTTGATTAAATTTTTGAAAGTTTATGATAATGAAGAAGTTGATAATGTCAAAGTCGAAGGTTAAGTTCAGCTATTAAAAACTGATTTAATTTGAGATAACTTGAAATTAGCTATAGGTATGGAAGAACAATTATTACTCCTGATCTTGACATAGAGTGTGCATTAAAACTTCAAAGTTATCTAAAGTTTTTTTTTGTAGCAGTCAATTATATAAACTAAAGAGGCCGTTAATAATTGAATCCACAAACCAATAGTTGTGCTAGGCATCTGAAACATCAACTGATGATAGCGATTTTAATCCAGTTCGTAATAAACATGCACGTTTGTTATGGAGTAGCGATGAATAGTTGTTAATTAGTAGTTTTATTCCTAATTTCAAATTGAATTTTCATGTTGTATGTACTTATAAACTGAATTTTCACTAAGCATTAATTTTAATTTCAATTTTGTAATAACAATTAACTGCTTTTGATTTTTAAATATGTAACATGGATTTTATTATTACTTTTCTTGCACGTTTTTATAGGAAATTTAAAGATTTTTCATCTAATGCGATTTTTTAAAGTTGTGGAACATATTCCCAAATTTACCATGCATCACTTATATTTTTTACAAGACTTCTTTGTACGGTTTTCTGAAGAACGTATCTACCGTATAAGAAAAGAGTTGGGTGTACATTTCACATAATTACTTCCTAAAAGTCACGATAAAAGAAATTATTTAGGAGAGGACAAATAATCAATTAAATAAAAGCGGAGAACTAGAACGAAGTAAGTGGGTGTGAATTCACGTCACACTATTAACACTAGAACGTCCGGGATTTCGATTGCCCTTAAACGTCCACTAGTGTCATTTTGACACCGAGATATAAAATATATAAAGTAACTGTTTTAACTAAATAATTGCAAAAAAACTATTCAGTAGGGCTCAGCTTTAAGACTTTTTAATATTATTTCATGTAATTATTGTATATGATCCTTTACAGCATAAAAATCTGAGTTTGACATTATGTTCCGTGAATCTTGTTGGACCACTACTTTGTCGCAAAACACATTTCGAGTCGAAAATATGTGTGTTGTTGTTGTGGCTAATGCCACCGGTCTGACGTAGTCAGAACAAGGCTCACGGAATTCATCGTGGCAAGGGGTTAGAAGTACGTCTGTTGTTGGCCTAGGCTTTGAGCTCCATACAGGTGACAGTACGTTTTAGTCCGAAGAAATTCCCCGAAGGGACGATAGATGGCTACACCACCTATTCCCACCTCCGCAATTTTACCATGGGACTGGATGGGAGGGAAATATTCTCCAGTCCCCAGCACTCGTTATTCAGCCCACAAGATTTTCGTACCCACTGATTTAACGAGCACGTTCTCCGTGTGCGCTCGGGAGGTATTTGGTGGCATCGGGCATCGAACCCAGGCCTTTTGATCGGGAGTCCGATACCCTAACCACTAGGCTACCCACTACCAATCGAAAATCTACTAGGAACATTACTATTATTCGGCATCTATTCTGTGCCATCCCTAGAGATAAATATGTTAGGATTAGCTGGGATATTATCAATTATACCTGCATTTTCTTCAGATTCTTCGCAGTCACTTTCATTTAATCTTATGTCTTCATCGGAATCTAAATTAGAACCAATTCTTTCTAAGAAAAAGCTCTAGCAACAAATTAACAATTTCTTCAGGGGTTAGACCTTCTCTAAGAGCCTTCGTTTCATGTGGTGTCTGCTTTGCACTAAGGTTAAAAATCGGAGGAATTTTTTTCATGAGCAGATAAGTAAATCTATGTACCGAAACACTTAGAAACAACAATTTTAATATAATTGATACATTTCCACTGTGAATTCAATAACACTGTATTCAAAAGCAAAAAAAAAAATGTCCTATTGAACTTTAGGAAGTTTGTTTTACTAATGGTACCTACTTAGTGGACTATATTTTGTTGAATGACAGCTTTTTATAATGATAAATTGCCTTGACGTCAAAATGACACCAACGGACGTTTTAGGTATATTTAGCAGTAAAAAATCACTCCTAATCTCACACATGCACAACGTAGAACCAAAACGCCTTTTCTGTGTAATTACCAGGGAAAAGGATTAAAAGTCACGAAAACTTTTCAAATTCCCTGCCAAAATGCGGAAAGGAAAACAAGCTGAACTGGTTCCGGTGTCAAATTGACGCAGACGGACGTTCTAGTGTTAAGCAATACGAAGGCTGTTGGTGAAGTTCAAAATTTAAAACCTTAGTCTAGTGACGAGAACGACACCTGACTTGACAACCCTTCTCCAAACTACACCAGCATGCCAATAGGAGAGATTGAGCCTTTGAAAGGTTTAATGTCCAGCAACCCTCCACACGGTGGGTGTTCAGGGGTACTAGAGCTCAAACTTATGACATACTGGCTACGAGGTCGTGGCCCTGATCTGTAAAAATTATAAAAAATATCAATTTCAGAAAAAAGTGCAATTAAACACATGCACGCAAAAAGAATTGTCCAAGTTAAAAAAAACAACAACTAATTTTCGATGAATTTACTTCATGTGTGTGTTATATGATAACCATACAAAACTATTTTTTTATTTTAAATTGAACTGCACATTATTTATAGTTCAAAGTAACCAATTTTGAGCATTCTAAAAATATTAATTTTGGTAACAAAATGAGTAAAATATCAAAGTATATTATAGATATATAAACATTTAAATACAAACAACAAAATCAATACTACTATTTGATGAAATAGTATCAGAACACTTTTGTCAGTTGAAGTAATCAATAACTATTATCCTTAAAAATCTCGAGTTTTGAAGTCAAAACTCATACAAACAAAAATTTTTCTCCAAACAAATATTTATCTTTTATACTGATTCTTTTCAAAAAAATTTTCCGAAAACCAATATTTTCTATATTGCTGGTAGAAAAAAAATGCGAATTTCACTGGCGTGGAAAATAATGTTGTACCCGTTCAGCGCTGATACGTTGCAACAAATTTAATTGAAGCCTTCCCAGCGCTGGTCTCCGCTCCGTTGCCTCCAGTGCTGGTCCTTGTATTATATTTAGGAAACTCTTTCAGCCCGGCATCGCTCTCTCTCACTTAGTATCTAAGAATTCCAATACCTAGTTACTCTAATAAAACGCTTCGTTACATGCGACCAGTGTTTCGAAACGCGAGGGGGGAGCAAAGCGTCATTTAGGCTCGAGTGAAAAGTGGTGTGAGTACATAAAATGAAGGAGTTAGGCATAGTATTTGGAGGTTCTACTCGAAGAGTTGGTTGGATTAAATTTGTGACACGTATACGTGAGGAAAGTAGCGGAAAGTAGGTTTTTTCTTCCTAAAAATAACACCCAATCATTAAACTAAAGTGATAATCAAGCAAGTAAACACATTTGTCTATAAAAGTTTTTCCCTTGAGTTGATTAAATTTAAAAATTTTCTAATTACTGAGATAAAATGAAAAATCCACTTTTGATAGTGTCAACATAAACAATTTACTTAATGGAATGAAGGACTTTGGCATCCCATCAAAACTTATTAAATTGATCAGACTTACATTAGGGGGTTCACCCATGTGATGGGTTCAAAAAGTAAAAAAAAAAAATATTTTTTTTATTTTATAAATTGTTTCCTTAACATGTCTAGAATACGGTGTTAAAGTGAGTTTTTAAAACCCAAAACTGTTATAAAAAAGCAGGTGTTAGAAGAGCAGCTGTTTATAGCGCTAAGTTAAGAGTTTCATTGTTTTAATCGGACTTGAAACTTATATATAAAAGACGTTGTTCACAAAATTATGTTTTTCAAACTTTCCTCCATCATATCTCAAGCATGGTTTGACCGAATGACTACAAATTTATAGACTAGACTCAACACATAGATACGCACCAAATGAACTACGATCATTCTAAAAATTCAAAATACTTCTATTTTTTATAATAAAAACATAACAAAAAAAACCATGAAATTCGAAACCTTTTCTTTAGAGGTCTACAAAAAATCTAATTTTTGATACTTTCAAATGAGTATAGTCCATTCTGTGCATTTAAGCTTATAAATTAAGACACCGTTAATTTTTTTAATTTCAGATAAGCCACTCTTCCGGAATTGTGGAGGAAGTGAGCCTCTATTTTTTAGAGAGGGGTGTGTTCAGAGCGCTATAACTCACGCTCTATTGGCTATTTTTGGCTAAACAATTATATACATATTCTTAAAGTACATATCAATAAATGATAAAAAACTTAAATTATATCATTTTACTGGTCGTCAAAAAAATCCCTAATATTGCTTAAAAAACAGACCAACACATTGGATAACCCTATTAAAAGATGCAAAGTGTAAGGTAAAATTTCTTGGATTACTGTTTGAAGGTCTTGACATACTTAGAGGTGTTCGACCGGGAAATTCTCTCTCTGTCTTGCTCCTTGATATTGTAAAGAGTGTTTTTTTTCCAGGTATAGAAGTTTAAGTTGGCATTACTTTCCAAGATGGCGACCGATTTAACAGCTGTCAAGTGATTTATTCTCAGTTTGGTTTGGCAATTCATCAAAACGATCATCAAGCAAGGCGTAGATTCGTCTAATGGGCCCAAAACGAGATTGACGTTGTTCCCGATTTTCATAAGCGAATTTTGTTTAGCGATGAGGCGCACTTCTGGTTGAATGGCTACGTCCACAAACAAAACTGCCGCATTTGGAGTGAAGCTAATCCACAAGTGTATGTCGAAACACCGTTACATCCAGAAAAACTGACTGTTTGGTGCGCTTTATGGGCTGGTGGAATCCTTCTTCAAAAACGATGAAGGCCACAACGTTACAGTCAATGGTGATCGGTATATAGCCATGATTACTAACTTTTTCATTCCTGAATTGAACAATCCTGATGTCCAGGAGCTGTGGTTCCAACAACACGGCGCAACATGTCACACAGCTCGTGCCACAATCGATTTATTGAAAGACACGTTTGGTGACCGCCTAATTTCACGTTTTGGACCTGTGAATTGGCCTCCAATATCTTGTGATTTAACACCGCTAGACTATTTTTTGTGGGGCTATGTAAAGTCATTGGTCTATGCGGATAAGCCACAAACGCTTGACCATTTGGAAGACAACACTAGCCGTGTTATTGCGGATATACGGCCACAAATGTTGGAAAAAGTCATCGAAAATTGGACGTCCAGATTGGACTACATCGGAGCCAGCTGTGGCATTCCTATGTCAGAAATCATATTTAAAATGTAATGCCACAGGATTATCTTTCGAATAAAAAAATTCAGGTCAATAGAATAATACATCGTTGTTTTATTGCAATTTAAATTTCTATACCTCTAAAAAAACACCCTTTATTTGAGAAAGAGTAATTTGGGATTCAAATATCAATAGTAGATGACATGATTTTTCTAAATCAGTACACAACCTTTAGCCTATCATGAAGATATTGATTGCTCGTATCTTTCTTACTCTGAAAGTGGCATTTTACCCCTTAAGATTGCAACATGTCGAATCTCTCTGGCTTGTTTTAAAAGAAAGGCTATTTTCAAAAGATTGAATTCCAAATCCTTTTCTTGAAATGGATTCATATAAGTTTGAAATAGTTAAAACTTTAACCTACTTAGTACCAATTATTACCTTTGATAACAGAATATCTCATGTAATCCAGAATCGATTATATTTGTCATAAATAACGTTTTTTATAGACTGAGGAGGTTTTTAAAATTTTAATTTCTTTCAAGAAACACAAAATTTTTAATTTAAAAAATTCTTATTAGACTAATTCTGACAAATGCATCTGAGACTTGTACAATTAAATAAGTGGAAGAAAATTGAATGACATCTTTTGAGAGAAAAATACTTTGAAGTATACTTGGAGGTGTAAATTAAAACAATAGCTGGAGAAGAAAATACAATTTTGAATTATATAGAATTTATATAAGCAATCTGACAACATTAAACACATAAAAATAAATAGAATGAATACTATAGCCCATATAATTCGAATGCCAGATGACAATGTTGTCTAAAAGATACGTAAGTTCAAACTCACTGGAATTTGGAATCGGGGAAGACCAAGGCAGAGATGGGAAAACTCAGTGGAATCAGATGATTTTAGGATTATAAGCGAGAAAACTTTGAGAACGAATGTAAGCAAGAGGGCATTATAGCGGAATCTACAAAGGAGGGATCTGGCTCACGTGGGGCTGTCTTGCCAGATATGATGATGATGATGAGATAACATGAAACACCGACTGATGAATCTTACACATATAAAATCAAAATAAAAAACAAAACTCAACATTAAAAGTTGTAACTTTATGTTGGATTGTTTATACACCAGAGATAGCGAACCAGTGGCACGCGCAACACAATATTTTGAGCATCCCAGCGATCAAGCGTTTTTGCATTTTATTTCAAGATAAGTTCAATATGAAGTATTATGAACAATCGCGAGTGATTGGTCGTGGAACGGCTGGTTTGATATTGTCTTGTCTTAGTTACGTCGTGGACTACAGTTGCTTATGATGCAAAATTTGTCTTCGCATAGCATAGTCAATTTCGTTGATACAACTGTATTTTAAAGTTTATTTTTGTTATATTTACGATTTTTAACTGTCATTTAACATGGCTAGTTCAACAAAAGAACGAAAAGTGCAAGATAGTAAACGTAACAGAGAATTTCAAACTTGATGAATCTAAAAATATGACATTATTAGTAAAGGCGAGAAAAGTGGTGTGTGTCAGAACATCGTCTATAAAACAGCATTTTGAAACAAATCACAAATCTTCTTACCAAAAAAGTGAACCACAGCAGAAATAATTAATTGCTTAGAAACCATTTAGCAAATGACTCCAATTCAGCATGCATTCTACTGAAAGATACATGTCGCAATCCAAATATAAGTTATTTGTCATCCGATCTGCAACAACAGAAGTGTCTCACTAATGTTGCTTTATTTTGAATTACATGTGTAACTAAAATATTTACAACTATACAGTGCAAAAGTGTTTTTTTTGTAGTAAATAAAGAGTTTTGAGTTGTTAGTATTTAGTTTTAATATTTTCCCATTAATCACAAGTCAAAATTATTTGCCGGCACGTCTATATCTCCTTAAATACTTCTTTAGAAAAATGGCACATTGATTCATAAGGGTTCGTCACCCCTGGTATATACAGTTCGCCCACTTAAGTCCATTGCCACCCCAAAATTCATGAACAATAGCTATGGTCATAAAAGGAAGGTATAGATATATTAAAGTTGCCATGCGCCACACACACAACCACCTTGCAGAACTCACTGATGAATAAATTTGGAAGTTGGCATTCTTATCCCAAAAAACACTACGAGATGCACGAGAAAAGTCAATTACAAAGTTATTCAGTTCATTGATTTAGTAAAAAAAAACATCTTCCGTAAAAATAAAATGTATACGCAGAATTTAAGAACTTAAAGGACTTATATCTTTCTATTTCAAACAAAAAGTCCTTAAATGAATCAAGTTTTTCCGGTAGCTTATTGTGGGGAAACATTTTTTAAAATATTTTATTAGCTTCACACTTTAAAGCAAAATGAGATTTACTGGCGACGGATCTCGAAAATTTGAGCTTCGGTCAATTGACAAGGACGACATTCTAGCTTGAACCCCACTCCCCAAACATCCACTCCACGCCAAAGAGAGTACTTTGGGCAACTACAAATTTAAGATGCATCAAGTCCTCTTCACGGAGCGTCTTCAGTTGCAACAGATCTCGAACTCTTGAATCGCTAGATACATATTCGTGACCATGTCCACTATGAAAAGCTTTTCTTTTACTAGGAGACAAATTATTTTACCTAAAAATATACTTAGTTTATCTAACAATTCTCTCTACCTGTTCTTTGAAATAAGCATTTGATGCATTTTTTTTCCAATTCCTGATATTAGTTCACAGTCTCCCTATGTAAATATAAATCTTATTCAAATTTTTAATCGTTAATAAAATATTTTCTATTCATCGATTCGAGTTTAAATATATTTTTTTGAACTTGTAATGGATGACGCTTGATGTTAATACAGTTTTTTTCAAACATTAATTCATTAATTCTGCTTATTTAATGAATAAGTAGTATCTAACAAAAATAATGGTCCAAAAGCATAGATAGAAAGGAAAATCGTTTGTATTGTCCCTGTAGCGCAGTGGATAGAGTGCGTTGGACTTATCCAAAGATCGTGAGTTCAAATCCTTCTGAGACGACTTCATTTCTGAGAATGTGATTTCCTCTTTACTGTACTATTTTATTAGAATAATTTAATTTAATTTTTAAATAAATAGTAACAAACAAAAAGAAAATAGTCCAACATCCTATATAGAAAGGAAAATGGAAAATTGCTTTCTGTTCTGTCACTTAATATTGTGATCATGTCATATGTATATACATATTTATATTAATTGTAACTATTTAATAAAATAGTAACTAAAATTAAATTTTTCTTTGGTGACCTAAGTAGAAACTGACTTAAATTTATTTATTACTTGTTTCTCTCTGGTATTGAGGATAACAAATAGATTTCAATTGGACAAAATTCTTCGTTTTCACTTTGAGGCTTTCTTTACTTTCCAGTTCATGTTATCTACCACATATAATAAAAAAGAATTCACCTACTATTTCTCTTCCACATAAAACAAATCCAAACTACTTTAGTTCATTAAATAAGTATGAGTATTTCACATACAATACCATGAAACTAAGAATTAAAGTTCTTTCTAAGAAAGATCATTGATGGTCGTTTATTTACTGATGATGCAAGATTAGATTTGGACAATGATGGTTTGATTGAGCAGCAAAAGTAAAATGATCCAAAGAAAAGCGATGATAAAGAAGAAGAAACCAAATAAATGGAGCTGGTAATTGATGAAAATGTTATTATGGTCCGTAATAGGCATCCATTAAGATCTACAAGAGACTAACACAAGCAATGAAACCATATAACAGCAGAGTCGCTGAAGACTTAATCATGTTAACGTGTTATAACCTTATTCAAGGGAAAACAAATTGCGTTCTAACATAGAAGAACTGGTTAATAGAATAATTTAAATTATTGGATAAGAACATATTTTTTATTTATTTATGTATTTAATTATTTCTTTATTATTTGGAAGTAATTACGATTATAGTATAATAGTTTAATTCAACAAAATGTCATGTAATTAAATGCTACGTAAGCTTAGTTACGATTCCTGAAACCTCCAGTGAAAGTTTGATGGCATATATTTTGGATTAATTAGATATAAGTAAATTATCCTTAAATATTTACATCAAAGAAAACCTTTATATATCTCTTCCCCATGTAGATTGAAACCTTGTACCAAAGGTTATTAATGTTAAGAATGGTACGCTGCGAAGTGTTTCAAATTTCAAATAAAATAGCCATGCATATTTAACACTAGAAAAAAATGTTCTGTTAGAATAGGAAGCAAAAGGCAAAAAGATTGACAAAGTTCTTAAGTATAGTTCAGAAAAATAAAATATTCCTTTTAAAGGAATATTTAGGAGAATTTATGACTAGAAAATTTTTATTAAAACAAGTTGTTGCCTTCCGGTTGTTAGTAAGATTGTAATTTTCGTCCTTTTTTTATTAAAATCTACTTATTTTCCAAAAAGATTGTTACGCGTGCCAGAAACTTTACTTTTTTTATATATGTTACCGGCAAAGTATGAAATCCGGCATTCTATAGAATGTCTAGGCATTGTACAGACTGCCTAAAACTAGCCGGCAATGTATGAAATGATTCTTATTTCACACATTGCCTAGGCATGCTATATAGAATGCCCAATGAAAAACCGACAAAGTATGAAATACATCTCCGATTCGTTTTGAATGTTGTGTGGCAAGGCACGAGACTTTAAACGCGTGCATCTGGCTCAAAATTTGTCAGTTGCACAAAGTGGTTTGTTCGGGAGTGTCAAAATATTCAATTTTACTTCAATGGTTTCAACTAATTTTTTTTCCTGTGCTGCATGAAAACGGAGAAGCAAGCTGTAGTGTTGGAGAAGGAGTCATGGCCTATAGCACGGATAGGTAACCTATTACACACGGTACAATTATCAGTGGCACTCAATACTACTTAACAAATTAGTTAATTTTTGAATGCATGGAACTTCCTAAATTTTTAATTGACCTTATTTGACAAACACCTCTAGAATTATGGACAAATAAGGAATTATGAAAAAATTGAAAGATAACTCTACTTGTAAATTTACAGCTTTTTTGTAAACTACTGAATGCATGTATTCAGCTTTTTCGCTTTTCGTTCTACATATCTAAGTAAAATATCTTTCCTCATATGAAAAATATTTTAATTTTGCAAATAAATTGTTTAACTGAATGGACAGAATCATGTCAAAGTGAAAGTCTTAATTAACACCACATTTTTTTTGCGATGTGAAAGTGTAGAGCGGTGCAAGCACTAGGGGTCCGCAATAAAATTTTAAATTATTTAAATATAATGCAGGGAAATACTTATATTTTACGTTGTCTATTTCTTATTTTAATAAATATATTTTAAAAAAACATAATATGTGTACAATTTCGAGGTTTTTTATTTTTGTTGAAGAAACAGTTTTATTTTATGCTGTTTATTTTTATGTTAAGAAATATTTTTAATTGATTCAACATTGGGTGATAAAGAAGTAAATCTATGTAATTGAACTCTTTTCTCTAACTCTGCATATATTATCGCGGAATAGAATTGTTTGAAAAATGCCCTACATAATTAGTAGATTGATTTTTGACCCGCCACAGCTAAAAAATTGCCAACCTTTGGTCTATAGGCATGAAACAACTATTCGACGATGAGCTGCCCAAAATTGAAATTATAGCTGCAAAAAAATAAATAAATAAAATTAAAAAAATTCTTCTTTTTTAAACTGGGACTACTTAATAGAAGTAAAAAAACTTATGTGTAAAAAACAAAAATGTGATTACTAAAAAGAAACTCAGGGCCTATCGGTTGCTGAATAGCTATGGTGTGATTTTTGGTGAAAATAAAAACAAATTCATGTAACGTCTTAAAGAAGGCGTCAGCACTCTACAGAATGGTTCCCAACCACTAGTTCGTGGATAAAATGGTATTGGGCCACTCAAGGAGTATTAAATTATTTCCATTTTATTTACTGGAGTTTATTTATCTAGTGTTTGTATGACTTTCCATGGAAATCACTTTATATTCATTTTTTGGAGTAACTGAATTTTATTCTAAAAGCATGTTTAAATACAATTAAATTATTGAATCAAAACAACTTAAAATATAAACAACATTCAACCCTCAGCGGGCCGTGGTAAAATTATCAAACGTTAATAGGTCTACGGGGATAAAAAAGATTGAGAATTACTTCTATACAGTATTGCGTCACGGATCTTAGTTATTTTACGTACTTCATGAAGCTCATTTGGCAATTTGACACGGATGACGTGATAGAATTCTGAAAGAACTTTCAACCAAATACAAAAACGTTACACGTTATGGTATTGAACTGTGCATCCATTTTTGTGAACCCTGTCAGAAGAAAAAGAAAAATTATTTTTAAAAAAGCATTGTTGTGGGAACTAATGATTTTTTCTGAATGTCAATATATTGGCAAGCGTGAAAATTGTCTGTCTACTTGGAACTTCTGAAGAAATTTTAAACAACAACTAAATCACACATACACAATTTACTTTGTGCCCTAAGAACATGCTTAGAATTAAAGATATTCCTCTCCATGAAATTTTCCTCTTCTGTGAGTTGTAACTACTCATTGCAATGGAAGCGGCGAAGGATTCGTCAAATGTATGTGCAAAACAAAGTAGAAAAATAGGAATGGTCTTTGCGTGAAAAATGTTATGAAATGTAATTCAAAACGCCATTCAAGCCTAATATGTTACAATTAGTAAATTAATTTTAAGTTCCTATTTTTTATTTCAAAGTTTTGTTTTCCTTGATAAAAAAGAACAAACTTTGCTTTGGTACAACTTTCTTTTTCCTTTACGTATTCTAAATAATCTTTTAATGGCACTCTCATTATTTTGTCAGAATAACATTTGTATTATTTTACAAATGTTCGTCATTGATGTAACAGCCTTATCTTGACTTTATTTCATACTTTGCCTAAACAGCTTTGATCATTCTATACAATGCCTAGACATTGGCAGAAATTATCGGCATTACAGGCAAAAATAATTCTCATATTTCATACTTTGCCTAAAAACGTACGGCATTCTATACAATGCCTAGACATTCTATAGAATTTCCGCATTTCATACTTTGCGGGTAACATATATACATTGTGTCTCTTATTTTATTTTGTTTTAATATACTATATATATATATAGTTTGAAATGAAACTCTGAGGGGGCTGAAATAATTTTTCTTGTTAAAGGACATTGCACGAAAAAAAACCCAACTACATATATTCTACAAAATTAAGTTTGTTAGAGTAATTTTTTATTTACATAGATATGTATATATGCATGTATTTAATAAAAATTAATGAAACAAACAATTTACAAGAACTTCATGAAAAATTTAATACAAGATTTTTAAGACGCGTTGGGAACCTAAAATCTTCTTAAAATGACAATTTTGAGGTTTTTACATTTTCAAATTGTATAGATTTTAACCTTTCTAAAAATACCTTATTTTAACCTCTAGGGTAATTAGAAGCCCTTAAAACCTACTTTTAAATAACCATTGACACCGGGCTACGCCCATTTATATGGCGTAAAATGTAAACAAAGTATTTTCTTTTTTCTTAAAAGGTGAATGAATGATAGAAATCAAAGTATTTAATCCAGAATTGATAAAAAAAAAAGTGTTTACATGAAGGTACACAAAATCTAAGTGAGAGTGTAAACAACGTAACATGGTCTTGTGTACCATAGAAAATATTTGTACAAATATAAGTATTATTATTGTATAGGATGCAATTTCATCATTTAATATGGGAGATGTATCAATACCAGAAATTTTGAGAAAACTTAGCATTGAGCCTGGTAATCAAAGTGTACAAACAATGGAGCTCCTCGAGAAACAGAGGCTGCTACAGGCTAAATAATCATGTTTACAAAAAACAAAGGAAGTTAGGAAAAAAAGACTTAAAAGGCAGAGAGAGGATGATGAAAATGAAAAAAAAATGAGATCATTTAGAGTATGGGGAGGAATGTTTTAATAAAAAATTAATACATTGAAGTTCATTTATCTCAAAATGCAAATTTTTTATGTTCGATGTAACTTTTCTGAGAAAATAATGTTAACGGGCAAGTAGATTTCTTATGACATATTAATAAGGATGGCTAACTTGTACTGAAATGAGTTTTTTGTAAAAAGCTAATTTATTTATTTTTTACAATTTTCTTATTTAATAAATGAGTCAAATTTCCCTGCTTAATAAAATATTATAAATTATTAAAAAATTCAAAATTAGCTAAAAGCTCATTTCCGTATCATGTGAGAAAGGTGTACTTTAATTATATGAAAAATTCCAATCATGTACATATAACACGTTTTGAGAAAAGGTGCATCGAAAGCAGTACATTTTATACTGTCGGTATACACATTTTCGACTCCCATTGAGTTTTTTGAAAAACGAAACACTTAAAGAGTTTTGGGAAAATAATTTGATATATTTCTTTCCTTTACCTTTCTTAGAATCAAATTGTGAAAAAATTGTTCAATGTCGTCTATCTTGTTGTCCATTTCACCATTGGAATGTGTGTCTAATTAACAACGCATACTTTTCATGGTGTTCCTCATTTCAGATGATGTGGGAACATGATCTGCATTACTCATTTTCATTTTCGTCGTCGGAATCTACATCAATGATACATTTTGAGCTTTCAAGAAACTCCAAAATGTCTTTGACTGCAATAATTGGAGCTGTACATACATTACCAGCATCCATTTCAACGAATTCCCCCGATGACTCAGTAAGACCGTCTAATAATACAGAAACTTTCTCAAACATTTTATTAAGTGTCTGCTGTGTTCCGTCTTTTGTTCATTTCTAGAAGGAAAGCTTTTCGTTTTAAAGGAACAAAATGCACGACCGTTGCATTATTTCGTGTTAACCGATACTTCTCTTAATCGTTTTTGCGTTAAACGTATTTCGTTGTATATTATATATAGTGTGCGCGTGCGCCCATGTTACGGTTAAAGTGTATGATTGAGTCATTTCATAGAATAACTAGGCATTTCAGGACATGTCAGTTAAAGTATATAATAGATGAAAAATTTCATACTTTACCATAGAAAAACTAGTTATCCTATAACAGGGGTGGAAAACCTTTATGGATCAACGTGCCATTTTTTTTCCTAAAAATGTGTTTAATGAGGTATGGACATGCCATCAAATAATTTTAAATTGTGATTACAGGAAAAATAATAAAACTAAATACTAACAGCTATATATATATATATATATACTGCTCAAAACAATTAGAGGATATTGTAAGTTTTTTATAAAATAAAGATATAAGCGAATTTTTTGTGTGCAGAAAATGGAAGAAGAGAATCACAAATGCAAATTTTTCTGATTTTCAAACTGTGGAGTATGCTAATTTTGAGACGTCAAAAACGTCGCTTCAGCGGCACCGAATGAAATTTGACTTTCAACTGAAATGAAGACAAGGATGATCGTCATTCAGTGACTGCTTTGTTTCATTGAGTACATGTCTCAGCGAAGTCATTTAACCTATTTAGAAAGTTGGAGAGTTGTTGGTAGGTTAGAAAGGGGCCAAACTCAAGCAGAAGTAGCGCAAGCCATTGGAGTGTCACAAAGTGTGATTTCCAGGATCTGGAACCGTTTTTCGGAGACTGGAAGTGCAGGCTGATGACCAGGAAAAGGTCGTAGATGGGCAACAACGCCCAATGAAGATCGTTATTTAGTGTTAACGGCTCAGAGACACCGAAATATGAACGCAACTCTTCTCCAACAACACCTTCGCTCGGCTACTGGCACCACGGTTTCAACTCAGACTGTCCGAAACCGGCTCCATGGTGTAGGTCTTTATGCTCGTCGACCAATAGTATGTGTTAGACTAACATCAAGGCATCGTCGCGACCGCAGGGAGTGGGCAACAGAGCATGTGAACTGGAGGAGAAATGAATGGAGCAATGTTCTTTTTTCTGACGAGTCCCGTTTTTCTGTTCATCCGAATAATAGGCGTATTTTCATCTGGAGGGACCATGGCAGTAGGAATAATCCTGCGTTCGTGCACGAAAGTGTCAGGTTAGGCGGTGGGGTAGTGTTGGTGTATGGTGGCACCTCCATTGACGGGCGCACAGACCTCTACATAATTCGAGATGGACCTCTGACTGCTCGCCGATATAGGGATGAGATCATCAGATCTATTGTAGTTTCTTACGCTGCAACAATCGGAGATGACTTCATTTTAATAGACGATAACTGCAGGCCCACATCGTGCAAACCTGGTGGAGGATTTCCTTTTCGAGGAAGGAATCGTACGAATGGAATGGCCAGCGTGTTCTCTAGACATGAATCCAATAGAGCACGTTTGGGACGCTCTAGGAAGACAAGTTGCTGGCAACCAACCATCAACACAAACTCTCCAAGAACTGGAAAGAGCTCTTCTGGAAAAGTGGGACAGAATAACCCAACTCGTGATTAATATCCTCATTGAATCCATGCCTCAAAGGTGTTCAACGTTGCTGGCTGTCCGTGGAAACCATACCCTTTGATGAAAATGATTTCCTTTGAAGAAAGCACCTTTTCTTCTTCTTTTTTTCTCATATCCACAAATTTTGTTTTTTTTCCTTTTGTACACAAATGCACAATAAAATGCATTTTTTTCTGCCAAACATGTGTAATTTATATTTTCATATTACCTACTACGTCTGTCGACCATGTATCAATCAGCTAAAAAGTTTCCCAGCCACAAGATCCACCTAAAACCGCAATAGCCTTTAATTATTTTGAGCAGTGCATAAACTTTTAATTTACTACGGAAGAATATATTTTTCACTGAATATTTGTAATGGTTTTAGTTATACATGTAATTGAAATTAATGTAACATTAGTGGGATTTCTGTTATTGCAGATCGGATGACAAATAACTTATATTGTGATTAAAGATATTACTTTTAGTAGAATGCATACTGCATTAGTCATCTGCCAAACTTTTTCTCAACAATTAATTATTTTTGCTGTGGTTCACATTTTTGACAATATTATTTGTGATTTGTTTCAAAATGCCGTTTTATAGACGATGCTCTGCATATTACTGTTCCAGGACATAAAACATACGCCGTTTTGACGCTTTTAGTAATAGTGCCATATTTCTATAGATTCACCAAGTTTGAAATTCTCTGTTATACTTACTATCGTGCACTTTTTGTTCTTTTGCTGAACCAGCCATATTAAATAATAGTTAAAAATCGTAAATATAACACAAACTTAAAAATGCAGTTGTGTCAACGAAATTGATTATGCTATACGTAGACAAATTTTGCATCATTAGCAACTGTAGTCCACAACGTAACTAAGGCAAGACAAAAGTAAACGATTGTGACCCGGGCATTTGTTCGTAATACTTCACATTGGACCTTGTTTTTTTTTTTTAAATACAACGCAAATCATTTTGATCGCTGACGTACCCAAAATATTGTGTCTCGTGCCATTGATGGCACGCGTGCCACTGGTTCGCCATCCCTGCCCTATAAAATAACTAATAACAGATCGTTAAAGAGCGGAAAATAAACAATTTCAAAGTTATTTCATAAATTAATAGGTCATAAATAGAGCTGAAATATCTCGATTTTATCCCAATTGCGGATGATTAATGGATAAATAATAAGGAAACGCAGACGATATAATTCATTGTTGCTCATATTGCTAACATTAATTAAACAGAAAGTAAAAGAAAATATGTTACAGAAATAGTTACATTTAAATATCATAAAAAAAAATACATGCTAGGAAGAAAAACTGTTGCTTCATAAAAACATTTTATAAACTTTTCCAAACAAAATTGTAAGATAATATTAATTTAAATTTTATGAAATACCCTTTTATTTTACTTTTCATTTTTTATTAAAGCAGGAATTGATGTGCTGGTACTTTGAATTGGAGCTCAAAATGACTAAAAGCGGCTAGAACCAGTTCAAAGAACTTTCGAGTGCCGCATTTCATTCTTTAACGATCAAGTAATCATTATTCTATGAAATACCAAGTTAAATCGTAGAATTCAATCCTTTTATGTACTTTAACTGATTTGTCTAGTTATTTCATGAAACACCTAGTGATTCTATAAAGTAACGGATTTCACACTTAAACGGTAACATATTTACTTCAATCAACTATTATATTCAATTGGCCAGTAAATTCTTATTTATAAATAAGCTTCCAAAATAGGGTAACCAAAATCTCTGTACAACGAGCTTTGCCGCATATATTGATAATAGGCAAAAAAAACAAACAATTGTTTTGGAGATCTTTATATAACTTCAAAAACAGATCATCGTTATGGCGATCCAATATCTTGAAGAATATATGTTTAAAGTAAGTCAAAGAAAATAATAGAAAGAAAGAAAACGGAATGAAATCCTGTCTTCAAAGATATTCTTAATTACTCTTTTCTGATCACGTACGAAATAAACCTCTTTCCGTACCTTCTAAAAATGTATTTCTTTCTAACGGTGAAATAAAGATATAAAGAGAAAAAAATTATTTCGCTGGTTTTCAATGTTCTTGGTATGACACATGAGTTAAATGGATTTTATTCGAAATTTCTCCTTTATATATTATTCAGTATTTTTATGAGAACTTAGGAGTAAAGTGATTTCATTGCTTTAATGAGATGAAAGATAAGATGTGACAAGTACTAAACATACACACGTACATATGAGCACATATATATATAGTACATAGCCTTGTTTTTGTTTACAAACAATCTTATTTAAAATCCGATGCTTTGATTCTTATATAGGTAAACTGTAAAGAATATTCATTTTATAACACTATTTTTTCAAACTCTATGAAAAACACGATTGGTATGATATTAAATATAAATTTGTTTAATTGACTACATTTAAATCATATTTATGCCAATCAAGTAACATAAAACAAAATTTAGTCAATTTCTACTTTGAATGGATGTATAGAAAGTATTTTATTTGATTGAAAATTGGATATATATATATATATATACAGAGATAGAGTGAACTAATAGTATGAAATGAAAAAAGGGCATGATTTGTCTACATTGTTGTAACAATGCACACCCGTTTTGACTGAAAAACAGGTTTTCGACGCCAACTGTTGTGTTTGTTTTCACAGTTATATTGTTACAACAATATAGACGAATCTAAGTTAGCGTCAAAACCGATAATCAATTTAATTTAAGTTAATTAATCAATGAATATTTTAAAAAAACTGTATTAACATCAAGTAACCACTACAAGTTTAACAAAATGTAATTGAACCTGAATGGATGAACATAAAGTATTTCATTAATGATTGAAATATTGAACAATATATATATATATAGAGAGAGAGAGAGAGAGAGAGAGTGAAGGGTGAGAGGGAACTTATATTGTAGGATTTGAATAAAGCATTAATGAAAAAGACGATCATTTAATGTATCAAAGAAACGAGAAATTTAAGCTATTAAAAACGAATGTCAGAAATAAAATAAATGTATGTTGAAGAAACACATTTCTTTCGCATGGAATCCACATCAGGAAAATGTGCCTCTATTCTAAGCATAATTATTACCTACAGTTGCAATTATTTTCGTGCGGATTTTTTAAAAAGTCACACTTTTTTTAATGCTTCATTATTAAATTTTTATTAAAGAATACATTCAAACTAGTTTTACTGGAATTCTTAATCTAACTTAACATTGTTGCGCAACAGCCTATGGCCTACTATGCCCATATCAGTATAATTGGCCTCATACCCTGAGTTGCATGAGCAGATGTACCGGTCAGGTGGTCAATCTGCTGTGAAACTCCCAATGTTAAGTTCCCAAGCAAGCTTGGTACTCATTTATGGACCCACTGAAGGGATGGAAGGCTGAGTTGGCCTTTTATTAGAAATCTAACGATTGAAAACTTAAGGTACAAGATTACGTTCGGAACTGTAATTTTAAAAATGCGCATAAGTGGATAATTTTCATGATATTTAGTGTCACTTAGATTATAATACATGTATAAAATAGCTTTAAGGACATTTTGACAAAAAATATTTAACTACAATATTTCGGCTAAAAACTAACTTCGAATAACCTTTTTTCAAAATATTCTCCTTTTATAAAAAATGCTTCTTAAATAATAACATTTTGCTTGTATAAAGTAAAGACTTCTCCAGGGAGTCTGAACTATTTCTTTTGAAGAATTCACATTATTTTCAGAGTTACAACCCATTGAAATAATTATCGGCGTTTTTTCTTTAAAATTTCTCCCCTATGCTGTCGTGAAACATGGATAAACTCACTTCTAAGTTATATATTTCAAAAATTCCTGTTAAGCCTCTGTACAGAGGTCTGAGTTATATGCAAGCAAAATATTATTATAATAGAATCTTTTTTCACAGAAAGAGAATATTTTAAAAATGGGTCATTCTATGTGAAATTTTTGTCATAATATTGTGCTTAAATAATTTTTATTGTAATACTATTCTTAAAACATATTTATATACATTTTCTAATCTAACTGACACTAAATATCATGCATATTATCCATTTATACGTTTTTGCAAAATCAATGTTCCGAACGTAGTCGGATACCTTAAGAAATTACAATTGTTAACAGCTTTAATAAAAATTCTTCTGGCTGCATCTGTGTTTTCCTTGTGAGAGTACTTTATTTCTTATGAAATTAAAATATGAACTTATGAAAAACATTAAGAATTCAAGAAATACAAATAATATGTAAAAAGAAGCTTAAACAAATTATTATGCTTTTTTCCAGGTTCTTGTTTATTTTTACGTTAAGGCGTTTTAAATCACTATTATAGTTTTTCAATAAAAATCTCTTAAAAATTATGTATAATTATAATACACATACATTTTCTATAAAAATTGCTAAAACAATAAATTTCCTAGACTACAAAAGTAAATTAATAATATTTTTTTTGTATACACATGTATATTATGCTTGTGTTAAAAGCAGCTGTACAAATTGATGATCATACGTTTTTAAAAAAAGCATTAGGTTGAATTTTTAGTGGTATTACATTTTAAATGAAAAATGAAGGCTCTTATAGAATTTAAATTTATTAGAAGCTACTTTAATATCTTTTACATTACGATATAGAAGCACAAATTTCGAATTTCTGATTTAATAAAAGTGGCAAAAAGTAAAGGATATTTGCATCAGTATTTTCACGAAATTGTAACATTATTTTATTTAAGTAATGTATTAAAATATTGTGTGTTTGTAAATTTGCTTTATGAAATTTGCTTTATATCAAACTGATAAGTTTCTAAATAAGTAAAAAAAAACTACTATAAATTTTATTTTAAGATTTAATTTTAACAGAACACAGAAAGGAAATTTGCATTGGAAATGTTGCTTTGTAATATTTTGCTAAATATATTATTTCCAATTCTTTGTCTAATGGAATTTTTAAGCAAGTCGAATTAAATTTAGTTCAAAGGAAAATATTTTTGAATTGTTACATTAAATTTGTAAAAAAAATATCAATTATACTTAAAATATTTATACAACAAAAGGCCTATTAAGTAATGTAAGCTAAAATAATATTTCCTCAATATGCGTGAGTTTGCAAAATACAATAAGCCGAATATTTATTTTTTGGTAATTATTCTCAACTGAAGCTGCGAGATAATTGCTCATGTGTATCTTTTATACTGTAATTAAGCCTTAATTTATGGTTAAAGAAGCTTTATATAACAAAACATATTTCTTATTGCTTTCGAATACAGAATATGCTCGCATTATTTAGTAAATTCATTTACGTTAGACGCTGTGAATTTACGAAAAGGTTATAATCATCCTAATTATATGTTTTAATTATTTTAAATCGAATTTATTTTTACAAATTTTGAAATAAGTGATAGCGAATGGCTAATATAGCACTTTAACGAGCCTTTTTAACGTTCAAATTATCCTTCTGGATTACTTAACATTGCTTTTCTCCTTAAATATTTGAAATTAAAAATTACAAATATTTAGCAATTATAAATTAAAACTTATAAAAAATAAGTAATTTGTTTAGAGTTGTTCATAAATACTTGATCGTAAATCAAAGACTTTTAATTATATTTTCTTCGATTGAATTATGTTTTATTTTCCTTCTTACTTTTAAAAAAAATATTTTAATTGTAGAATTTTATGATGACCAAAACTAAACAGTATATATAATTTTCAAAAAAATTTCTAATTGCAGAACTTTATGATGACCAAAAATAAACAGTAAATATATAATTTTCAAAATGTGTACAAAATGTTAAAAATATATTAAAATGCTTTAAGTTCTCTAAAATATTGTAAATTTATTAAACACAGAAATATCTTCGAATATAATTTATTATTTCAGATCTCTCAACATGTGTTACAAGTCAACATTATTTGTTAAAATTTGAAGCATTCTTTTATAAAGTGTAGCTTGACATTTTTGACAGCCCTTTGATTAAGTGTTTAGAAGTTAATACAATTACCGGGAAAGAAGTAAAAATATTTTCCTATCCAATAATGGAAATGAAATATTTTTTTACAAATTTCCATTAAATGTATATAAGCCCACAATATTGTGAGTATTAGCTACTGTGCTAGCACGACTATTTGTTTTCCATATCGCATATTCTATCAACAAGCAAAAAAAAAACACTATTTAAAAAAATGGAAAATAAATGGATATATGTTGTGCTAAATCTTATTGTTCTTCTAACTCGAAAACCCAGTTGATAGATCAGCAAACTTGTGGCTGTATGACTGTGTGTTTAATTCCATAAAACATGACTGTGTAAAAAATAACTTCCAAATTATAACTAATCATGCTAGAAGAAAAGTAACTCAGATTAGGGTGTTCAATCCCGTGTTATATTTTCAATCCCGGGATTACATTATCCAAATCCTGGATTCCCGGAATTGGTTCCGGGATTAGAATTGGACTATTTCTTAAAAATACTTACACATTAGCATAGTTTAAAATGCTTAATAAAACTGAAAAAATAATTAGAAATTGGTTTTATATTAATTTTATTGAAACAAATAAAAAAAATTAATTCATCATAAAAATACAAATAAAAATAGCCTATAATGAAATTTATAAAAAAATTCATTTCTTGCGTTTTTGTAAATAAGCTTTTAAAAACACAGCTCGCCCAGCATTTCATCGTTTAAAAGGCTACTTATTTTTGTTATAAATTGTCTTGCTAAAGAAAATGATCGTCTGGATTCAATACTAGTAGGTGTTATCGTCATTAAATTGGAGATGTCCTTTTCAGGTAGTCACCACGTCCCCCTCCATTTTCAAAAAAGAGACATTTCCTTTCGAATTTTTCTTGACACTGTCTCAATTCTAATAGACTGCATTAGTGCCTATACCTCTTTGATAACTATCTAGTTCTTCTGCAACACTTAATGGATTTTGTGTATTAACTTATCCAGTTATTGAATTAGAATTTGAATTAATTTCAAGTGTTACCTCATTTGAAATATATAGAAGATCCTGTTGCAGGAGATGTTAGTAATGCAATGGGACTTGAAGTGTCTCAAGCCTTTCAAGCAGGCCCGCTATTAATTAATGACAGTTAATTGAAGAAGGAACTATGACAAAATCTATTCTTGAGATGTTGCTTATATTATTGTGTAATTATTGCAGTGAACCCCTTATATCTGTGCGAGGTTCTCCCATACGAGAAATGAGAGTTGCATATATTTTTTTACTTATAACTACACGAACAAATTCTACGTACATATTTTATAAACAAAATATAAAATTTCTAAGAATTAAATTATTAAAAATTTTGAGGAGAAATTTTTTTTTAATATAATACAGACAAAATTAAATCCCGAGATTAGAAAAAATCCGGTATATCCCTGGGTTTCGGAATCCCGGGGTTTCAAACCCTAACTCAGATTAAAGAAATACAAGAAGTTAGGTTATATTCACGTTATATTTACCTCAAAATACGTTTCAGTTACAATAAACCATTGTATTTTAAGTGGAAATAATTATGGAAAATTTAGGAAAACAGGTTCCATCTGAGGTATCTATTTAAATACTTACTCGTGGTACAAAATTACAAGTTAGTATCCCCAACATTGTCAATAATCTACGCGCTCTGTTGACAATAATTAAAGTTTTGTCCTTATTTTCAAACATTTTTTGAGAGAGAATATTTCTTTAGCTTGTTTCAATTTTGCGTAAAAAGGACTAATAATCACGCAAGAGGATAGAAATAGTTGGTATAAGGGTAAGTTCTGCCATGTTTTCTTCCAAAGGAAAAACAATTTTATTTTCTCTTTTAATTTAAAATTTAATCCGAAATATAATGTCCTTTGTTAGTTACACTTGTTTGCCATTGTTCTGGT
The DNA here is from genome assembly GCA_019973935.1 of Trichonephila clavipes. Lineage (NCBI taxonomy): Eukaryota > Metazoa > Arthropoda > Arachnida > Araneae > Nephilidae > Trichonephila > Trichonephila clavipes. The sequence goes on along the minus strand of BMAU01009843.1, from coordinate 142,162 downwards.
AGCTTATCTAACCACTTGGAAAAGAAGTTATCCGTTTCCGTAGCATTCTTACACCACCATTTGGACACCTACATAATTTATATATTCACTTTCATAAAGAAAATGCTTAGCAACCTGAAGAGACGTTAGTCAGATGGTGCTATTTGAGGAGAATATGCTGGCTGAGGTAATGTACCCTAACCAGTGTTTCTTAAACTGTGGGGCGTGCCCCCCTAGGGGGCGTGATATCCCTACAAGGGGGCACGAGTATATTGAAAAATAAAAAAAATAATGGATTATTTAAAAAAATATATCAATTTAACTGAAAGGAAACGAAACAAAATTCATTCCGAGATAATAAAATACACCTTTACACAGATATAATATACTTATAAATTCATCAGTACTGTACAACGTATTTGATAATAAATTTATCAATATAAACGAATAACAAGTCTTATAATTAACAATGACTCCCACGGCGAATTTGTCATGTATAAAAATTATACTCAAAACTAAATATTTATCTTGATAATTTGTGTGGTTATGGTGTTAATTATTACACCATGATTCAACATAATATAAATGAAGGAGAAAAGAAGGTGAAAATACTAAACATCTTTATTCCGCTATTTCTGTAACTATATTATTTGCTTAGCTGGTGTTACAGTTCTAAGGCAAACTGTTAAATGCATCATCAAATTTATTCAGTGTCAAATACTACGGAATAAAAGACTACTAAAGTGAACTTAAAAATTTAGACAAATTATTTCTCTGATAAATAGAACTAAATACACCATTTCCAACAAATTTCTTGTTGAAAGAGAAATAACACACCCAAGCTCATCTGCCTTCCTTCATCTATCAACACCTGTTGCTACACGGTTTATAATTAATAATAATATAAGTTGTATTGTAGCTTTAACGTCAAAGTATAGAATTATTGCATTCAATACAATGTTATTGTATGGAGGGGGCGGCAAGATGAAAATTATGATTGAAAATTGGGTCACAAATACTGAAAGTATGAGAAGCGCTGTCTTAACCCAATACTGCAAAGTTCTGTGCGTTTTTCTTGTCTGGTATGGTCTAGTGTTGTCGTGATGAAGAATAACACCCATTCCGTTGGCCAAAGATTGACATTTATGTTGAATTTTTTTTATTCAAAACTTCACGTTGTGAACAGTAAAGATCAGCATAGATCTTTTGATTTTTATCTCAACAACTCATGTTGCACTACAACCTTGCGGTCCCACCAACAACACAGCATAACCTTCTTCTGATGCATGTCAACTTCGAATGTGGATGGTGGTGCCTCCCCTTTGTAAACGCATGCCCTTTTTTTATAACCACATGTTTATACACTATCCACTTTTCATCTTCTATTACCAAGTAGTCCAAAAATGATTCCCTTTTGTGACGAGTAAGATAGATTTGAAGAACACACACACATATCGAAAATTGTTATTTTTTTCCTTAATTGGTGTGGCACCCGAACAGTTAGGACATGAAACCAAGCCTATTTAATGCAATCTAAAGCAGTAATTCCAAGCATGAAGCCAACTTTTGTGGAAGTTAACGTGGGATCTGTTCTGATCATACTACGTAGCACTTTGTCACTGACATCTGATAGCCTTCCTGATCTGGGTTCATCTTTGAAAAGGAACAAGTATATATATAATATATATATAAAAAAAATTAAGTCACTTTCTACTAAGATCAACCAAGAAAAGTTTCATCTTAACTACTTTTTATTAAATATAGTTACAATTAATACAAATATGTATATACATAGGACAGGAACCACAACACGAAGTGGTAATTAATTTTAATTAATTATCATTAAAGTATGGCATTGCCATCCAAAACAATCGTGTTTGTGAAATTTCAGTTCAACTGAATGCTTTAAAACGTGAGAAAAAAAATCTTTTAAAGTTTTGACGCAAGTCGCTAAAAATGAAACCAACGTGGTTGTATCTGTAATTCTTTAAGTAATTATTTTCAGTCGATTAATTTTAATTAATTATAATTAAATTGTCGTATTTTTACCCAAAACAATAGTGTATAGAAAATCTCAGCTCAAATGAGCGCTTTAAAATGTGAGAAAAACCTTTTCGAGTTTTGACTCGTCGCCAAAAATTATGCCAACTTGACTGTATTTTACTTAGTTTTAATCAATTAATTTTTATTAATTATAATTAAATTACTGTATTGTCATCCAAAATAATCATGTATATAAAATTTCAGCTCAATTGAGCGCTTTAAAATGTATTTTATTAAGGATTGAAAATTCCACCAAGATAAATAAATAAATGTATATAGAGTGTGAGCTATAATATAAGCAACTGAAAAACGCCCGAAGAAAATTTCACAAATTATCTTTGGTATGTACGAGCTGTTACTGCGTCCTCTCCAAACACGTCACAGAAGGTTTTTTTCTGCCTTAATCTCGTTATTCTTTTTTGTATTCATGCAACATACAATGTCTTATAAATGAACCTTATTTACACTCATGTTGACAGTTTTATAACTTTAAAATAATTGACTAAAATACGAAAAAATGTATATACTTCATTACTGATATACTAACAAAACTGTTTAAACCGGTTTCAGTCGGATCCGAATTCTTGCTAAGGATCAACAACTCATGAAAGTGCACATGTTCAAAAATGACAGAAATTTCCCTTTTACCCAATAGAATCAAGCTTCAAAACCAAGTCTCAACTTAGACTTTGCTGGTCTTGAAATCTGATGGCTTAACCATTGGGATATTGTTGACCATATTAAATAATACGGTTATTTTATAAATCCATGAAGTAGGCACAAATCAATCGGATAATATTGCCAGAATGAATTACAAATTGACCATTATATATCAATGTACCTGGTGGGCAAAAAGTCCGTACACACTTTAAAAATTTATAAAACCCAGAACATTAAACAAAATAAAAATGATATCAAGCAGGTTTAGCTTTGATAAGTCACGGGAATTTTTTTAAATAAGAAAATGAAAAAAATTTCAAAAAACAACCAATACATGATTTTTTGTACATAAGTGAAAGAAAAGACTCGCAAATAACAGAAATAACGTTACCAAAACATTTATTACAGGAGCATGTGTTCCACATACCTACCACCACAAGGGGTGATACAATCCATGCGTGCCACAAATCCAGCAACGGCAAAGTCCAGAATGTCTGCTTGTATACATGACAGTTCGCGGTGAATCGCATCTTTCAATTCTTACAGATTGGATGAACATGATTAATAAAACCGGGTATCTTAATATCCCCACAACCAAAAGTCTACTGGAGTCAGATCTGGAGACCGAGAAGGCCATGTAACCTTGCAACGTTTGCTAATGATTCTAAGACTTGGTCGTCCAGATCTTACACGATCCTCGAGCGATCCAGTTTCCTCAAATCTCTGAACAAGCTTTATGAGGCGTATCACTGTCGAAGGCCCTTTTTCTCAGTCTTCACGATTTTTCTGAAGTCGGAATCTACACAGTGCAACAATCGCTGATTCTTTGCTTATGAAAAACAGCTTCACCAACAATGCTTTGTCTTTCTCATTCGGCATCTTTGTTCACTTAGTTGGCATGCAACGGAGAATTTGACCTGGCATCAGTAGTTGTAATCGCTTGTCTCGTTTGCATATTTCCAACTCAGTCGTTTGTACCAGCGCCATCTTTTCTTATCTTACAAAAAATCCCGTGAATTATCGATGCTAAACTTGCAAACCATTTTTTTTTGTTTAATTTACCGGGTTTTATAAACTTTTAAACTTTACACGGACTTAATGCCCACCCGGCATTATAAAAAGTTAAGTTATTAAAACAAAGTCAAATGAGATTAAAAACTCTAATAAAATGCCATTATCATGCACTTGCGTAGCAAAAAAAAAAAATAAAAGCATATATAAGAATTCTTTTTATTACACAATATTTGCAATGTACCATGCGTTTTCCACGGCTCAATATTAAGTCGTCACTTATAGGCCAGGAAATCTGGGCTCGCGAAATCCTACCTTTTTACCATCCCACTATTCTCCTAAATGTCTTTTTTAAAAGGGATGAGGAAGAGGGTGAAAAGGGGGGTTTTCCTATATTACATAAGGATCTTTTGTCGGGGGCGGTGCATACCGTCCTACTAACAAGCTCAGTCTGACAAAACTGATATCGATTGTGCTAACCCATGCGAGTTATGAGAGGGGGCTGTATACCCGAGCAAAATATGTCCATTCAGCTCTCTCTCTCTCCTTTTATTCCTTTTAAGGATGTAACCTGAGTCCCGATTTGGGGGGGTCTTTTATTGACTTTCCTGAGTTTGTATTTTAGATCGTTTTGGAGGGTTTAGGAGTTAAAAAATAAGAGTGGTTATATATATTTACTTGTTCAGAAAAGTTTAAAAAACAAAGATTTTCTTATGTATCAGATTGGAACATTTTTTTGTTAAATAAATTCAAAAAATTTGTAAATGATGTCTCATAATAAAGGTCTACGCTCTTACGCTTTTAACTTTAAGGCGTAAATTTAAAAAAAAAAAAACTTCTAAAATGTTTGATGAATTCGAAAGAAATTCTTATACAAACTTTTTAGTTATTAACTTGTTCATTCCTGAGGTATTTCAGTTTATGCTTAAACAGAAATACAAACGAGTAATCGGAAACCATTAATACTTTTCATACAGCTCTATGAGGCTGCAAATTTTATAATTTTTTTAATTTGTAATGGTCATGGCGTTCATTACTCGTGTGTAAATAATTAACTAGCTTACCCTCATAACGGGATAATTATAACCGTATATCTTGAACGTTAAGGTATGTGACTACCTTCGAAGAATTTTTTTTTTTAAATATATGAATTTTCAACTGAAGAAACACTTTTTTTAATTTGAAATGGGGTAAGAAACTAGGAATTCAATTACAATTTCCTATAATATTAAAAAAAAAATTTGATCATATATTGGAAATGTCGAGTGAAATTTTAGTAAAGAATTGCAGTTACGGGGTAAACCTTGTATTAAAAATTCTAATTAATATATTTGAATAATATTTATACGGTATATGAATAACATCACTATCTGAGCTTAGAGCTATAAGATTTGTAATACTTTTGAATGTGCTTGAAATATATCTGATTGAAATATTATGCAATAACTTAGTTTTTAACAAACACTAACGTTATTTTCTCACAGAAAGTGCAATCAAATACATAAATATATACACAAATATCAGATTATAGTCTACAGATAATACAAAATAAAACACTTTCTGAAAATTTCAATTCAATACAGTAGCGTAAGGGAAAACAATTGGGGCCCCCCGCAAGTTCAGATCTTGGGCCCCAAGCCGGATATGTATTGTATATATATATATATTACAAAGAATTGCAAAACCATAACATAATGTACCTTTACACATCACGTAAAAATATTTAAGTATTAAACTTATAACTGAATATAAAATCAACCTGTGTTTGAGTAAACAAAGTAAATAACGTTTACCTTTAGAGAGTATTTATAGTATTTAAAAAATGGAAAATATAGCAACAGTCGATTGATAACCTGGTAACTTAAATAAAAAAAGATACACTAAAAATAACACAAACACTGTAAAGTAATATTTTTGATTTCAGATCCTAATGATAGAAAAAAGGTATTACTTATCAGATTCTTCGTTTATGAATCCCGGGATGAGCATGACCTTGTTCATCAAGTTTCCTGGCATTACTACTACTAGCACTTGCACAAGATGATGAACTTGCGGATATTAAAAAGTTATCCAATTTTGCATATTTGCTATTAATATTATGCTCCTTTTCCTTTCGAAGTTTTTCGTTTTTCAGTTTTTTTTAGAACCACTCATTTTAGGGCCGCATTTCTTCTTGTCTTATTAACAAATAACAATATAAGAACCAGAATAATTAATTTCGTTTACAAAAACAGCTCTAATATTACAAGAGAGAAAAGTGAGATCAAAATGTTTTAACAGCAAGGAACACTCCTATATTGAAATGCATTGAATATAAAAATATATATGTTTAAAAACAATTTTGTGAAACATTTCTCATTATGTTTATTTGATTGAATACTCATAAATCTACGAAACTTCCTGGGGGCATATGGGTTTCTTAATCATAAATCTAGACCATGTAATCATTTAAAATACTCTCTATGCATTTTCAAGCATCTCCCGCAATTCTTTTTTTCATTAAAAAAGCATATCAGATGTACGTTATTTACGAGTTCGCTTAATGAAAATGAAATGCATGTGTGTGGGGGGGAAGCTAAAGACCCCAATAAGTTACTTTGCTACTTCAGTAAAAAGTAACATGTCTTTTGTCTCTCCCTACCACCAAATTGAAGTATACTAAAAAAAGTTTTTTTCTTTCTAGCATTTTATACAATTTTCCGTCTGACTTTCTTTTTATCTGTTAGTAATTTAGATTTGGAAAGAAAACCCACTAAAGAAAAGTATCTCTTTCGTCGCGGGGATTACAGCAAATTAAAATGTTTTTTTGATTTGGTTATTGGATCTAAGATATTTAATAAGCGATCAAAGTTTTAATTTTGAATGATGTTAGATTTCCAATTTGAAAATCGCTTAAAAATTGGATTTAAAAAAATGTAAAGCTAATTTTGTGAAATTCTACGTTAATGGCGTCAGTCTAGCTTTGGACCCCCTAGAAGCCCCCACCCCGCAGTGCGGGGGTGTACGTTACGTCACTGATTCAAAATCTTAAAAAGAAATCCTGTAGTGAACTTAACCGTGAAGCAAAAAATTGAAAAACGTAGTTTCTCAGAAAATGCATTTAAAGGTTTTAAAACAGTATAAAACATTTTCTACCGATTGTACATATTTAGCTCACCATATTTATAGGTCAAGATCTCTTTAGCTTCATGTTTAATTAACTTGGATATTTTTTTACTATTATTATTAATATTATTATTTTGCTGTTTTCTGGAGAGTTTTATAGATTTAACAACTGTCGTTTTTAATAAAATTTTGATGAAAAATAGCAGTTACGAGCTTTTACACAAAATTCAAATAAATGTATTCAAGTAACTTTTTTACAGTACATAAATAACATCTTTATATGTGTTAGGGATTAAAAGATTTGTTATACTTTTGAAATTTTTTTAAATATGCCGATTTATATGCAAAAAACACGATTTTTTTTAATAAAAAAGAAATAAAATGCATACATATATACAAAGAGATTAGGTTTGGATTCACAACACATAAAGAACTAAATAAAACATGTCCTTAAATTTTCAAGTCAGTATGTTAAAAATATTTTGTGTACGAATCTACTTCCGGTTTTGTAAACTCCATTTCCGGTTTACTAATTATACTGTACCTTTGCTTCTAAATATCGTAGAAACAAAAATAGAGTATTTTTTGGATTTTAAATATATGAACTATAAAATAAAAGCATAAAAGTAATTTCGAAAATTTTCATTAAAACGCCGAATTTTGTGTAGTCACATATCTTAACAGCTTACATTTTTAAAGGAAGTTTACATCAGAATCTATCGTGAATGATATTTTTCCACCAATCATAAACTCCATCCACGGAAGGCGTGTGGACTTCCTGTTGCCGCTTCATTTGAATATCCAAGACACTGGAAACTCTTTCTCTTTTTGTCTTCGTCACAATGTAATTCCCGCGTAAGTCTTACTTGTTCTTTGTGTCGTCCATCTTTGTTTGTGTATGTGTTGTTCAAGTGTCTAAGTGTTAAATAAAGTAAATTATCTGTCAACAATACTAAATTATAAATACCAGCAGTATTACATCAACCATCTATGATCATCGTTACATTAATCATTACCAATGGCCCCGATATATATATATATATATATATATATATATATATATATATATATATATATATATATATATATATATATATGAAATGCCTCTGGAACAATTTCGTTGAGTGGTAAATATATTGTAAGACGTGGTGAGTGGTTGATTAAATAATGGAGAACCAATGGTTGGACGTGGCCGGTGGTGTGATTTTCTATGTTACGTGGAGCATGGTCTAATACGATAATATCGAAGAGGAACTCATGGAAATCGAAATTCCTTTTTATTCACATCGAGAAACACATGAAGATCCAGTAGGGACGGCATTACACATACAAGAAGCAAATATGGACGACACAACACATACAAAGACACACACAGAGCGAGCTGCAGCCGCTAGATGACCACAGAGAAATGATCGAAGAGGGAAAGGGTTTTCAGAGACATCGGCTTTTATACCTGACGTTGAAGACCACGTGACATGCTTGTAATAAGAGATCTGATTGGTTACAAAGGGCGGGAAAGGGATTTATGATGTAATATTATTAGTTGATTATGATTAAAATCAGGGTGTTAGTTTCGAACCAAATAATTAAAAGATTATTTGAATATTATTAAAAGAGTTAATAAAAAGAATGCTAGAGGAAATTATTACATACATATATATATATATATATATATATATATATATATATATATATATATATATATATATATATATATATATATTGTAAGTAGTTACGTTAATAATTCTAAAATATTATATTTATCGTTATATAGATGACATAATCATTTTTGGCAAGCAAGTCAATTTTATACTTAATACTAATTCTTATCCACAGTAACTTAATTTAATACAGACAATTAGCAACAACAATGCAGCAAATTTTCTTGACATGCATATCAAATTAATAGATAATGTAATAGTTTCTAATATTTATGATAAAAGAGAAGATTTTAATTTCAATATAATAAAAGTTCCGCATTGGGAGAGTAATGTACATATTTCTAAATTCAGAAAAATAATTATTAATTATACATAACGCAATAAATTTCTAGTGTAAAAAAATCAGAAATAATAAATAACTATAAACATTTTACTAAATATTGCTTAAATCAGAAATACCCAATACATTTTATTAATAGTTATATGAATAAAGCTATTCAAAATTCTAAGGATTAAAAATTCATAGATTAATTATAGTTTAATATTATAAATTTACACATTTCATAGTTATATTTATCTCCATATTCTATTATTAGTTAAAATTACTTATTATTATTTAATTCATATATACTCTAGTGTCGCTAAAGTTATGGTTTTTTGTAACTCTTTTATTAATTTTCGTTTCTATTATTTTTATACTTTTGTTAAGTGCTACATTTCAGCCATTCACATGCTTTGAATCTGCATTAGGGTCCAGAACCTGGCAATAACTCATTTATTGTACTCAGACTTAGCGCGTGCTCTGCATTTACAAGGGCAATTTTTAGGTAAGTTACCTCTATTTTGTAATGGATTTAGATATTCCTATCCATTACTTTCAATGTGTTTTTGCTCAGTTTTATTTACATAAAGGGGGAAGGTTGGCCAAACAAGATGTTCAACCCCACTTTTATATAAAAATTATTTTATATATTAGCTGTCCTAAGTCAGCAATGTTTTAATACTTCAGCATCCATTTTATAATTTTTAATCTAGTGTCCTTCATTGTATGTTCTCTTTTTTGTCTCTGTGTTTTTTTCGAATGTGATTGAGAAGTGAAGTTTATCTCTTGTTTGTAGAGAATTAGACTATATATATATGTGTGTGTGTGTGTTACCGTTAAAATGCATAATTCAGTTATTTCTTGGTATTTCTTGAAATAACTGGGGATTTCAGTTAAAGAATATAATAGTTGAACTACTTTCATACTTTACCTAGGTATTCTATGAAATAACTAGGCATTCCATGAAATAACTAAGGGTAGACCGTTAAAGTGATTAATAAAGAATTTCAAAGATGTTTTATAAATTAATGAATCATAAATAGCTAAAATCTCTCAAAAATATATTTTATGCCTTTTGTGGATGAATAATTGATAAATAATTAAGGAAATCAGAGATGATATAATTTATTATATTGCTCATATTGCTATTAGTTAAATAGAAAAGGGGGAAAAAAATATGTTGTAAAAATAGATTATAAATATTATCAACAAAAATGCGTGCTGGGAAGAAAAACTGTTGCTGCATAAAAACATTGTGTAATCTTTTTGAAACAAAAACGTAAGAGAATATTAATTAAAATTTTATGAGATACCTTTATTATACTTTTCATTATTCATTAGAGCAAGGATTGTTGTGATGACACTTTGGTTTTAACTGCTTATTATTTTTGAAACAAGCACTCTGTTTAGTATTACACATTTTTTTTTTTACACGAGCACTTTTTAAATCCTTTTCCAGTACCGCAATCCATGATTCGACAGACAACACCGGCATCAAACGTTTTACCATAATCTATGTAAATGTGGATAGGACTGCTATCCTCAACATTATTTGTATTTTTGTAGCAATTCTAAGGATCAGATATGTTTCATGTGAAACTTTAGCAGTAAAATCCGAATGTTTTTAAAGTGGAAATTATTTTATAAAATACTTAAATGGATAAAAAAATGTAATTATTTCTATAAAGTAATTCTTAATAAGTTCACAACTTGAAATTAATTATTATTTTACTTCGTGTATTTTGAAATAGAAAAAAATGTGCAACAGATTCACTCTGGAACATACGTAAAAATTAAATGGTATTTTGATAACAGCCTACTACAAGGTTTTATTATATTGCTTATAAACTAATTATAAATTATTGCTAATTTCATCAGGATATAAAAATAAGCAAAGAGTAAATGTTTTATCTGTGAGTGTGTGTGAAGAAAATCAATTTTTCTCTTGATTTTCTTTTTTAAGATTAAACACGAATATCAAAATAATATAACCCGTACATTATACTTGATATTGCAATAATGTAACTTCTTGTATTAATCAACGCATATGAAAATTGCTCTAGTCAATGTTGAAAATATAGTTGAATCGTCTACTAATAGCTGTCAAAAATTTACTTTTGGAATGATGTTTCATTATTGCAATCCAATAGAGGATATAAATACTAAAATAAAAACATATATAAAGTGATGGGTAATACATGACGCGAAATCATGCTTGTTATGTTGGAAATTCTATTTATTACAAATTATTCAACATTAAGGAGACGGTACGATTTACACAAAATTTTTGAATCTAATGATGTTCATAACTTCTTTTGTTGCCTCCTATGTGTATGTATGATGTAAAACAGATTTTGTACTCAAAAGTTCTTAAAAAAACTAACCATTCAATTTTTCAAGGGGAAAACTTGAAACTTATGAAGTGATTTTAAAATGCTACTCTCTCTCTCTCTCTCTCTCTTTCCTCCTACAAAAATTGACGTACATATATAAAAGGCATAATAGAAAGTAATGGGCACAATGGAAAAAAAGCCTTATTATTTTAAATGAAGTCAAACTAGTTATTTTACCTATCTGAGATAAAACAGTTTAAAGTTTTGATTTGCTATGAGGTATGAATAAAAACAAACGTAAAAGTTATCACAACTCTGCGTTTTTTAAACTTAGAGCTTTCAAATTTTGTGAGAGTATAGAAAGAAAAATAATGAATAACTTAGGCAAAAAAATAGATTGGTTTTTTTTACTGATTTTTGTCAATTGAATAGTATTGTGTCCTCTTAAAAAAATTGTCTGAAGATAATATCACAAGTTTTTTCTGATTAAACATCATCAAAACGAAATAGCGAAATGAATTACAACATTCGAAAAACTATTGAACTCAGCGTTTATGTGTACTTTTCCCTCCTCAAACAGAAATTTTGTTAAATCGCATTTGAGTTGATTAGCTATCGAATATAATTTTTTTTACACTCGACACTGAGACGATTTAGGAAGAGATTTGAGTCACGTGAGATTTACGTAAAATAAAATTATACATTTATTACGTCTACAGCTACGTTTACATCTTTTTCAATGTTTACATTTAGATACAATTTATTCAAACTATTGAGTAGTTCAATATCACAGAATATTTGTTTGGTGATGGAAAAAACAAAACACCCTGTCACTTTCGAGCATTTCAGGCGGACTGCTCTCTCCACTGTCTTGGGATGGGGTGGTCCCTTCTTACACCTCGAATTTCACTCGAGGTACGGCTCGCAGGTGCAAATCTTGGTTGTTTTTCTCATGGCCATCGGTTGTCGAAGTGATGTTATATGAAATAATCCTGTATATTTTAGGGTTGAACCTTTGGATGTAAGCAGCGTAATGTTATCTGCGTAGGAAAGCCGATCTTACAGCTGCGAGGCACGAAAACTTTACACTTTTTAAATTTCTTCATCTCATTCGTATATTTTTGATTTTCAAACGCATGTGGAAATGCGGTGAAGATTCACGAATCACGAATTTATTGTTCAGTTTTATTCGGGGTACGAAATAATTTAAAACCTGCTTCAGCAGAAATGTATATTATTGCTAAATAAGGTTACATGATTATAATAATTAAGTAATACATCTGGAGAACGTGCATGCTTTTAATACAGATTTCTCTCTCTTATGAACCACTAAATATAAGTTATTAATGAACATTTAAAAAAAATCGCTTACTGCGAAACTGAGAGGACTGAAATATTTTTTCGTGTTCAACGAATTTCGTGTTAAAGGATATTGCAAAAGACAACAAAATATATTCAACAAAATTAAATTAATAAGAGTACATTTTATTTACATAAATATGTACTATATGTGAATGCATTTAATAAAAATCAATGAAGTAAGAACATTCACTTTATACAAAATTTAGCGATGCGAAAATATATATTTACAGATTTCTCTTTTTTATCTTCTATTTCTGATCAACAGCCTTTAGAAGCTCCATCTTCTATTTAAGCGAAATAGAAGTTTACTTTCTCGCTGAGCTTGTAGTCATTAAGCTCGTATTTTTTTTCTAAAACAGGGGGGATAGCTAATGAAACTTACTGATTTTTGCTCAGACTGCGAGCTCCAAAGCCAACTGATGAAAGATAAGATGCTTTTTGGTGGTGTTTTTAGCGGTGGAGGTTGATAGAGTAGCTTAGATAAACAAATTGGACTCGTCTCATAAGATATTACAAGGGTATTTCAAAACCAAGTTAGCAAACATGTGATACCACCACTCTTTCATTTCCCATCCCTGTTTAATCTCACCAACATGGCTGGTGTTTTTTATTTATTGTTTGTTTCCAGAAGGGAAATCTTTTTGTATTAAACTTTTTATTGATGTTTTGTGTTTGGAGGGGATAAAACGCAGGACACAATACATAGTATCTTATGGGGACTGTTGTATTATTTCGTGTTAACCGATATTTAGTCTTAAGCGTTTTTGCGTGAAACGTTTTTCACTGTATATTATTAGCCCTTAAAATGCATATTGTTGCCATTCCACTTCCACTTAGTTTTATTCAAAAAACCGTGTGTGGGCGTTTCCAAATGTACATTGATAACCATACACAATAAATCATGTATGAAACAAAAAAAAGGCATTACTTTTGTGGTGTAAGTTTTTGACTTTTGAATGTGAGGGGAATAAAGTTCAGTATGTTACTTGGAAAGATATTTCCTATTTTCGATTTTCCTTTAAAAGGGGAATTTATGTAATTGAAAAAAAAAGGAATTACTTCTCATAAGCTGTGAATGGTTATGAGAAACTATGAATGCTTGATGTTACATTTGAAAATTTTATTGTATATATTCCAGATTTTCGTAAATATTGTATATTGCAAAATGTATACATGCCACCTTTTTTCGAAATAAATGCTCAATATTATTACCTGGATTTTTTATTTAAATTTTACGTAATCTATGCCAACATTCCTATAGAAAACGATGTTTTTTAAATTCAAATTTAAAAAAAACATGCATTTAAGGGTTATTTGTGCTATTGTTTGTGCTTGTTTCATACTTTTTAAATTAAAATTCAACTTCAAGCTCTTTATTAGGTATTAAGTATACTCCTTCGTAGAATGAATTTTCATGAAATTTATATTTATGTGCATTTGGTAATGAAAATTCATCTATTCTTGTCATAAAATTACAGTTTTTAGTAGTTATTAAAATTTATATTATTTATTGAAAGTTTGAAAAATACTTTCTGTAACAAAGTATTGTTTTTATGACATATATATTTACGAGCCGTCAGTTGCAATCATTTATTCCCTTCATAAAAATTGAGACATCCAAAAACATCTCCTGACAGGACACAGTTGCAGTTTTGATCCGAATTTAAAAATAGGAATAAAACTGTTTGACAACCTTTCAAATTCAGAGGATTTATCCACGAAGATTGGTTTTTGCAGAGATACTTTTCTGAAATCCTTTTGGCAACACTCACACACACAGAGGATTGGCAAATTTCTAACCTCAGAACTCAAATTCAAAGAAACGGTTTCGTTGGAAAAGTTCAAACTTATGAAGGAGAAAACTGAAAATATATAAAAATAGTTGCAGAGATGTCGAAAAAACGAAATTGGGTGGAAATTTGCCAATGGGCTAGCAAACTTTTGGAATTTGTATCTATTTCGTCTATGGAAAACAGCTTACTTTATTTTTTGAAAGGCAAAATTTGCTTAATTCTCTGGATTTTTTTACCAAAGGAATTTCTTAAAACGGAAAAATCAACTGGAAACATTTCAGCACATCTAGGATAAATATATTTTGAGACATTTTTCATTGATTTCAAATATTAAGTTACATCATTTTTCATTGAATTAATTGTAACGGAAATTCTTGTTTATTTGTTTGATTTGATCTAATATTACTCGATGAACACAATAAAAACACTTTAGCCATTGAAAGTCATGTAATCTAGTCTTATCAATAAATTCTATTTTATGAAAATATTCTTTATTTCCTTTTTAGAATATTGTTTGTTAATTATCCATTATGTTAAATATTTCCCACATATTAGTATAGTTTTATTTGTCCTATCGTTTACACTTTTTTCAGCGACTCCGCAAACATTTCTCAAGATTAATTGTAGAAACATTGAAGAAATTGAAGTAAACTTGTTCGCTTTTTGTTTTAGGTATAACATTGTTCTTCAATGAAATGATTTCCGAAGAAAGATTAATCTTGTTAAAGAATATTTTAACAGCATATTTCATTGTATAATGAAAAGACTAACAATAATCATTTTGGTTGAAACTGATTTAATTTACAATCATATATGTATGTATTACGAATGTATACGTAACTTTATCACTAATATTCTTGGGCGTCTTTAGGGATTGTAAATTCACGTATACTTCCAACCAGCTCTAAAAGGAGGGAACGGGATATACAAATGAATCAAAGTATATAAGGAGAGTGTTGTAGGTTAGCGGAGAAGTCTATTGAGCCAAGAGAT
The DNA here is from genome assembly GCA_019973935.1 of Trichonephila clavipes. NCBI lineage: Eukaryota > Metazoa > Arthropoda > Arachnida > Araneae > Nephilidae > Trichonephila > Trichonephila clavipes. Next base: position 126,900 of record BMAU01009843.1, on the reverse strand, counting down.
ACATAGAAGGAGCGCTAAGAAGAATCAAATTGATTGTGTGATTAGTTTCTAGCTGAGATTAGGCAGAGATCTACATTCGGAAAGTTGAGCCGACTGGAAAGGAGTGAAGTCGTCAAAGTCAGGTGATATTTAAATTTCAATTATAGGTTAGTAAGAGTAAATAAATAACATATTTAGTGGAAAGTTAATGATTGCTAGTAATTCAAATTGCGTGTATCTCTCGGTCCTCTTATTCCGGTAAACCCGTTGGATATTGAGTTTAATAGTTGATTATTATCATATTTCGTGATTTAATTTAATACTTAAGTTAAATCCCACACTCATATGACATATTGCTTAATATTTGTATTTAGAAGTTTGATAATTGATTCAAGTGAATAAAAATTATTTGTTATTGTAAAAATGTCGTCTGGTAATTCTTTGTCTCAATTCAATCTTAATGCCCCGGGTGGAACCCAGGGGAGTTCCCACATATATATAAACTTTTCGGCTAATTATATAACTTCGAGATTCCATAGATCTACTTTTGTTTTACATTGAAAAATAAGTAAAGCTTTCAAATAAAAGTAGCAATTAAAAAATAATATTTTAGTTTTTAATCCGTCTTTTGCAAGTGGTTCTCTCATTGTGAAACGTTTGTTATTTAAATCAATCAAAATAAACTATTTCACTTAATAATCATTGTCACTAAATTCAACTATTAATTTTGTGGTATTCCATACCTATACCCTTGTTTTAAAAATAGCTGAATTTATTACTTTCCTAAAGAATTTCATAATGTTCCAGAATGTCGTGCCACATGGTTTGATTCGAAAGCGATGTTGATTCAAACTAAAACTGTCGTTTAAGACTGTTTCTGTAAAATGTGTTTCGCGGCATGATGTCCTGTTTCGCGGAGAAAGATGGTTTAGATACGTTTTTTTCCAATGTTTTTTTTCTTCTTCTTTTTATAAAATATTTCCTTAAAATACTTTATTTAGAAAAAAAAGAAGTCGAATAATCAACAATATTTTTTTTCAAATTAGGGCATTACCTAGCACTTTTAATTAATATTATAATTGAGATACACTTAACCCTCACTTATAAAACTAATTACATGGCATAAAGAAATACATCGACGTTCCTGTTTTCCTTCCAATACAAATCGATTTGAATTTATTTTCGTAATGCTAGGTCTTAAAATTAAAACAACATCGGAATTTTTCAAAAACTTATTTATTTCTTTTAAGTCAAGTTTAACTAAAATTTCTAAAAGTAAAGGAATTAAGTGGAAGTTTTACAAACATATCCTTACATTTAAAATTATTTGTAGCTGGAGTTTCACGGTCGAAAAAGATATATACAAATAATGAAATGAATTTACTTTGAAATTTTCTTGCTGTAAATAACTATAAAAATTCCTATATCATCATTGAAACAACGCAGTTGGATTTGTCAATAATAAATGAAAGTCAAATTTTATCAGAATAATATTTAAACCAACTGTCGAAAATATAATTAATTTTTAAATTGAAGCTTTGAAAGGAAATATAATACAGGATTATCAAATGTTATTATAATAGCTTAAAACAGTTCTTTCAGTGTTTATAGTATGTATATATGTGGGGTTATTATTTTGGAATTGTTAGAAATTACAGAAACAGAAAATCTTCATGGAGTTATTGTCTGAAAGATAGCCAAAGTAATTTTCCTACCATAACATTATTTTTTTTTACTTGTCTGCTATTATTGTGGCTTTGTTGTGGCTCGTCTTAACATTTCGAGGAAAAGCCTCTTATGGAGAACAAAGAGGTTTGGAATTACAATTGTAAATACTCTTGTTTCCTTCGTTTCTCGTTATTCCTGTCTTGCTCTTTGTCATAAAACCGTTTAGGAAAATAAACAAGTGAAGAAAAAGTTTTAAAAAAAAAAAAATTAGTGCAGGGAGATTTTAATGGAATCTCTAGAACCATCTGAATGTTTTATCAGATTTCACATTATATTTTCTGAAGAAAAAAAACATTTTCGTTGTAAACACGCAAGTTAAGAATTTCAATTAAGGTTATCTTGTTTATATTAGAGACTGTAGAATAATAAAGATTAGTTTTGGAGAAAACAACATAAACAAAAGAAGAAAATAAGACAAAATAAACAGAAGGATTAAATTTGTGATTATTGTTTGCCATTTTATTTTTATTTAACCATTTTATATGTCTTAAAAGAATAATATTTACTTTCAAGTAAGCATAATTTCTAAGAATTTTCTTTAAAAATGGAAGAATCCTTATTACTTGGATAGAATATATATTCAGAGCACTGCTGAATTCAAATGACAAATTTGAAGAGATAATTGCAGACAGCTCAGAGACGAGAAAATCACCATAGAACATGGGGTTGCAAACCACGCTTGGACGAGGCCAAGCCCGCAAACTTCGGAGTAAAAGGCCTGAGCCAAACCAACTTCTCCATGAAGACGGCTCTATAGGGAATATTAGTTTATTGTTTTCTACACATATTGTGATTTACTGCAAATGTTCTTTTAGAAATGTTCCTTTTTCCAATCAGACTAAGACTACTAATTCTTTAGATAAAAATAAAATTTTTTTCGGTAAGAATCGTTTCACACGAAACTCATGGGTCTGACTTATTTTTATCGTCATAAAATAACTTTGTGTTAAAAGATATTACATAAAAAATATAAATTGAACAAAATTTAGGTTATTAGAGTACCGTTTTATTTACATTGATATGTGTATATGCATGCATTTGATAAAAACCTTTTAAACATTCCCATAATTTGCTGTCTTTACACATTTTTCTTTTCGTTATCTGTTTTTGATGAACAGCTTTAAGAATCTACACCTTCATTTTAAACAATTTGTTTCCCCCCGAGTTCTTTGCCATTCTGTTTGCAAAAATAATTCTAATACAGAAAAAAGTCATTTGAATCAAGCTCGCTGATTTTCACTCACACTGCGATGTACTTGTCACCGAATTTCAGAGTCAACTGCTTAGATATGAGATATTATTGTAGGGCGTTTGTAGGAATGGAGGAGGTTGCTTCAATAAACAAAATTGGCTCGTATCATGGGCTATTTCGAGAGTACTTCAAAGCCAAGTTAGCCTTCTTTCTACGCGAAACAGGGGAAACCACCTCTCTTTTATTTTACACCTTTTAAATCTCGCGCCTGCGCGGCTGGTGGTATCCGTATTTTGTTCATTTCCCGAAAAGAAATCATTTTTTGTTAAGCTATTTTCGTTTCGTGTTTAGAAAAAATCAATGCATGAAATTTAATAGTAGCTTGTCAAGACAGTTGTACTATTTTGTGTTAACCAATATTTTGTCTTAAGCGTTTTCGTGTTAAGTGTATTTCACTATATGTTACACAATAATAAAACAGTTTCTTTGTAAAGTATCTTTCAAAAGAGCAACCGTAACATTGAATATCTATACTGTAGTAGTTATACAAAATAGTTGCCAATAAATCTTAACTTCCAATTCCACCTTAGCCATTTTTGAGAAATTGATCAAATACTAGCACGTTGAATTCAATTAAGCTTCAAAGTTCTCACTTGGCAAGGTGTAAAAATTTATAAAATGAACTACCATCTCAAGTGCCCTTCGTCACTTAATCATGACCTATAATTACAAAATCCTTCACTAATACCTTAATTTAGAGTTAAGTTACTAATTAACACAGTCGACTCAAACAAACAAAAAATACATTCTTTCATTAGCTTCGATCCCGTACCATTAAGTTCCTTTAAACATCCACATTAATAACAGCGCTAATTTTTATCAAAGATAGTTATGTAAATCAATAGCTTTTCATGATTTATTTAACATTGTATTTCTGTATCGAATATTTTGGTGGGAGTATCTCGAACGATATGGTCTCGCATTAACCCCTTCTCGCGCGGAGTGTTTACATAATTAAGTCATAAATCACTGCCACGGCGGCACACCTCCCATTGATGTGTTAACTAGCTGCAACATCGATTGCTCGCAGAAAAGTCTTTAACAATTTTATTAATGGATGAAATCTGTTATACCGCGATATTGCGAAATACACTAATAATGAACAATGACTTTCCCCCCTGCGCTTCCGCCACCTCGTTTTCTCTGATTAGAACTCGGCGATCGAGTTCCGAGGGGGACGGATACAAATTTAAATTGGGGTAATTAACGATCGTATCGCGTTTGATGAGGAGTGCAACGGGTATTTGAAACAGGTGACAACGGATTGCGTTTCTGAAAATGATGCACACACCACTAAAAGTGACTTCATTTATGGCTTTTTTCGAAGTTGCTGAATGGTCGTAGTTGCCAAGTGGTCATGGTCATGAATTGGCGGACCAACGTTGTTTCCTATGAGTCACAGATTCTAATCCTGACATCCTTGAATCTCTCCTGAACTAAACTCAATGGCGCAACAGCTCATGAGGACCAAGGCCTACTGTGCCTATCTCAGTTTACGTGACCATTGGGTGCTGGCGTGCATGGGCAGATGTTCCGGTCAGGTGGTTTGTCTCATGTAAAAACCCCAGTGTTCAGTTCCCAAGCGAGCTTGGTACTTATTTATCGACCCACTGAAGGGATAAAAGGCTCGCCCAGCCCGGGATTTGAACGTGGAAGGCCTGTAGCGTGGAAGCGCGCGATACACTACCATTCAGGCACTGGGCTTCTGAATCCCGCCTGAGACTCATTAAAAACAGTAATACCTTGACATACGCTACCCTGACTTACGCGAATTAGAAGTTACGTGATTTTCAAATCTCGTCAATTCATCCCCACCTCTCATTAAAACTTAGGCAGAAGCATTGCCAGAGCCTGAAGAAATTGGTAATTTGATTAAGGAATTTGTCAATATTTTGCCAGGCAAATAATTCAGAAGTATATAGTAATGACGTTCAAGAAATGCTAGACGCCCACAATGAAGAGCTGACAAATGATGAACTCATAGAAATGCATGAGTTTGAGCATAGCATTGAAAAACTTGAGTCTTCAGACCCAGTTCAATCAGAAGATCGAATGAGGGGTGTTAGGAATTTGACAGAATCCCTCAGTTTAATTGAAAAAAAGAGTTACAAATTTTAGAAACTATAGACTCCAATAGAGAGTGTATTTTTCAACAAAACAAGGAATAAAAAATATCTTAGCATGATACGAGGAAACTTTGCGGGAGAGATAAAAATTTTAAGCTGCCGGCAGACTGTTAGATTTTATGAGACTTTCTGGAACAAATAAACCTCGGTTTGCGATTTGTATTTATGATATCTAAAAATTTATTCAACATTTTTATTTTATAAGTTATTATTTTCTTTCGTCTCCGGTCCCAACTAAAAAATGGCCGCGGTAGCCGAGTGGTCAAGGTATCGGATCGTGGCTGGCTTTGTCACGTCCGAGCCCAGTACTACTAAAGACCCGCCGTGTAGGGCAGCGATGCATTTTAAATCTGTCGAGAGCTCAAACGTCCTCCCGTTGGTGTGGTAGTTAGGAGAGGGGGTGCCAGCACAGGTGTCATCCACGTCATTTGACCATGGTTCAAAATTACGTGGTCCGTCGCCAAAAGTACTCATGTAGCTGAACAGTGTGACGTTAATATTCACTCACTCACTCACCCAACTAAAACTAATCTATATGTATTTACTTGCGAAATTATACTCCAACTTACGCGGTTATCACTTAGTACCACTTATCGCGTAAGTTCAAGGTATTACTGTATATCAAAGATCAATGTTTCCACATCTGCGTGCTGTGGAAATTCCGAGAATACCAGCTCAATTATCTGTCTCATCGACTGAGCGTAGTTAAGAATTGCGAGATCCGTCAACAATAGACATCGCGTTGCTTCTGAATGCGGCTTTAATAAACAATCAACCAATTTAATCGAGTGAGTGAGTGATAGAGATTGCAATACCAGGATACCGAATATCGGTATTTTGAGCCATTTGCACAATTTTGTAATACCGGTATTCTCAAGTTTAAATACCGGTTTTTCGGTATTTACTAGAAATGTTTAAATTGTCTCCACTGTATGTTGAGGGATAGCCAACATAGCAAAATAGTATTTGTTTTTGTTTTTATGTCTCTCTAACGGATTAAATTAATTAGATTGTGAATACATAGTTGCATAGTAGAACCAAGAGAAGTGATAAAATACGTGAATCATCCAAGGAGGAGAGCCAAAACAATATATCCTATTACAGCTCAGAGCCATACTTCACACGCGCAGGATTCGTAGTCTGATATTCGTATCTGGTAAAACAAGGTTGTATTTGTTTACCGAAATAGAAAATGTCTTACGATATGTACATAATTATAGTGACTAAAAATGAAAATGAAAAAGAAGGAAAGAGACTAACCAATTCAAATTTGATCAAGTTTGTAGTAAAATTTCTTGAAATTGTTTACCCACAATCCTATCCACATTCAGAAGAATTTGGTACTTATCGAAGATAATGATGACTAATGTCGATTGTGAAAAGGAATTGTCTATTGAACAAAAATTAGAATTAGCGATAACTAAAAACATTTCAGCAAACCAAAATACAATACAGAGAAATCAGTTATATGTAAAACCCTCCGAAGAGAAATCGATTTATTTAAAGATGAGGGATTTAGAGGTAAATATTTGGAAGAAGAGTATATCGTGCATTGCCAACAGTACCACAAACTAGCGTAAATGCCGAAAGAGCGTATTTGACAGTTGGTAATTTTTGCACAAAATTACCTTCTGAGCTTAATGATGGTACAATCGATGAATTATGATTTTTAGGTTTATTTTCAAACATTTGAAACAGTACCACAGACTGAATAGGGATTTAAATAAATAATATGTCCCTTTATACTTTTTTGTGATTCTTAATATACTGTCACAATTAATAAGTTACAGATTATTTTTTGTAAAATATTTACATTCCTTAATAAAACTGGCAAATAAAACAAAGAAACACTCACGTTTTCTTTCTTTTTCTAAAATTTACTCTACCGGTATTAAAACCGGTATTCCAGTATTAAGATCTAAAAATACCGAATACCGGTATTGAATTTTTGGTCCGATATTGCAAACCCTAGTGAGTGATCATTATAGTCGCAGTATAAAGGAACACAAGGGCTATTGGGAAACCTGAAATTTTGAACCATTGTCACGACACCTAAGCTGGCATCCCTCCTTAAAACTAGCACACCACGCCAACGGGAAGACTTTGATCCATTAACGATTTAACTTGCATTAACCCCTCCGTCTAGTACCACTGAAAGTGGAGTGTCTTTAATGTCACTAGAGTTCGAACTTATAACACACCGACCACGTGCTCGTGGCCATGACCACTAGGCCATGTTTACCTCCACTTAACTCGTCTAGATAAAGCAAGCTTAACTCAAAGCGTAACATTTTCCAATTTAAAAATGTTAAAATTGTAACCGCCAACCGATAAATATCGTTTTCTATACTTACATAGTCACCAAAATCATTGCTATGTATTGTAAGAGAAGTGGCTAAAATCCAGAGGACAGAACCCGCGATCTATGGATGCAAAGCTAGTAACATGCCCATTAGACAAAAATGTGATCACCTCTGTCCGAAAGCTGTTACTGGTTTACGTAGATGATACCGCTACAGTATACTCCCCATTAGTGAGTAAGTAGATAGGCGAATGAACGAGACATTTCTTACGGCGAGCGTGTGAACTGTTGCTGTTAATTGGTGGTGTTGCGTCAAGTTAGCCTGACGATTTTTGTTGCAACGTTAAGTGACTCAGACAACTTTGTCTGCTGAGCGTCAAGTGAGTCTGATGACTTTTTGTTTTGCTAAGTCAAGTGAGTCTGACTACTTTTGATTGCTCGTTTTGCAGGTAGATGGCGCCACGACAGATCATATGTCACGCGTTTCTTAATGCAGTCAAGGTCACCAATGAAGTGGTGCTAATCTGGAGGACAGAGCTCTCGATCTGTGGATCCAAATCTCAGTAACATGACCCCCAGACAAAATTGATCACTTCTTTCCGGACGCTGTTACTGGCTTATGTAGATGTTATTGCTATATTATTAGCTGCTTAAGTGAAATTCGAAATTTGTACTGAAGCACTTGTTAAATAAAATTATATTAATTCACGACAAAAGTTTGAAATAGCAATATTTGGCTTCATTATTTGGCGACTACTAATTAGCGGATTGGCAATAAACACAAAACATGAAGTTATATTTGTTTTTCATGCTTTTAAATTTTGAATATCAATACATGAAATTTATGAGTCTCAGTCCGTTTAATTTACATTCCTCTCTCATATAATTCTTGCTTTACGGGGATAGAGAGAGTTAGTATATAAACTAGATATATTAATTCTTAAACTAAAGTTGAATTTTATAAATCCATTTATGTCGCAACGTATTGGGTGGAATATTATATTAATTTTTTTTTACAGTGAGTGTACCGCTGCTTTGTTAAAAATCCCTATTTGAAACATATCTCATGCTCATTAAGTGCCTCCCACAATACTTTAGTAAAAATCTCAGCTACTTATGAATAGATCCTCTTTAGTCCACAACTTTATTTATCGCCAACTTGGCGAATTATTTTATTTATATTGGATAGAAGTCCAATACAGAAGAATGATAACAGCAATTTGGCCTAATTTCTTATTATTTTTTTGACAAAGGTGGGTACTATAATAGGAGTTTTACTTCAGATCCATCAAATTTGAAAAAAAAATTTTTTTTTTGTTAATGACTTGAATAATTGATAAATAGAGTTAAAATATAGCCAGTTGATATAATTATTATGTCTTGATTTCCCACATTAAATAATAATGTTTAATTTACTGTATGTTCAGTAACGATATGAAAATTTATTCATATAAGCAGTAAGTTGAAAATTGCTTATTTAACCTAGTATATCTTCCAATATATGAGCTATTTTCTTTAAAAGTAGTGTAAGTCCATTTTATATCAAAAGAAGATATTTATGTTTTCATATGAATGGCTTGAGAAATATTGGTATATGTTAGTACTCTAATTTAATGTTTTTTAAACATGAAACTAACGGTGTTATCATATAAAAATAAAGTAGAGAAATTATATAGCATATTTTTTTTTATTTAAATATTATTTCTTTTCAGAAAGTGAATTTACACTGCTTTCAAAGTAATGCTATTACGTTGTACTAAGTGTACTACGTAAATTTATATTTATATTTTTGGGAAACTGTTTATATATAAAAAGCTCGTTATAGATTGTATGTAGTAACATGCAATTATTGTTATGCAATTAATTTTAATAATATATCAAAGATACAGAGTACAATGAAATACGACTTTAACGCGAAACGCTTAAGACGAAATAATACAAAAAACCCATAAACTAATAAGTATTTTCATGCATTTTTTCTCTTTACACGAAACGATTTCCTTTCTCGGAAAGATCAAAATATAGATAACACCAGTCGGATTGGATTGTTTCAATGTATTATGTGTTTGAAAGTTTCTTTATTATTGGACTGTTTTACTATATCATCGAGAGAATTCATTACAGTGGATACTGATAATGTATGTACAACTTCAATTATGGCAAGCAAAGACCTTTTGGAGATAGCTGAAAACTCAAAAAATATCATTGATACAGATTCCGACGGTGAAAATGAAACAAATAATGCAGCTTTTATCACCACATCATCCGAATTGAGAAACGTTTAAAAAAGTATGCACAATTATCTAGACGCACATTAAAATGATGAAATGAATGACTAAATAGACGATATCAAACAATTTGTTGATAATTGCGTGCTAAAAAGCAATGCAAAATAAAATATCAGATGATTTTCCAAAAACCCAATAAATGTTTTGAACTTAATGGAATATATATAAAAAAATTCAAAAAATTTTAACATTTTTTTTCTATTTCTTTAAGTTCTTGTGTATATTTTTGTTTCATTGAATTTTTTAAATATATTCATAGATACATGTTTATGTAAATAAAATTATCTTTAATAAACTTATTTTTTTGAAATATGGATATATTTTTTGGAATATCTTTTAACACGAAAACATATTTAGCTTCCTTCCGTTTTCTTGTAAAGTGACTTTCACTTTATTGTTAATCCTAAGCTTAACCAATGTTTCTTGAAAGAACATCAGAAGCTTACAATAAATTGAAATCATTATTACATTATTCAGCAAAGCAAACACATTCTTAAACTTCAGTGTATTACTGAGGCTGTGGAACATCTAATGTGGGTGGTAATGACAGACTGGAGAGTTGATGATGTGACCTTACTTACATTCCATCCTTTCAAGTACGGGAAATAGGGTATGTTAAGCTTAATGACTTTCATTTTCTCTCTCTCCTTGCAGTTTCCTCCTTTCAGTTCAATCTTACTCCTTGTATGAATGCCGCCACATCGGCAAAGCCGCGACACTTTCAGAATTCGAAATCTGGATTTTTAAGATGATTGAAATCGGAGTTTTCCCATCTCTTAAATTCATTATTTTCGATACAAGAGATGGAACATAATTATTTTAATAAGGCTTGTACCCCCTGAAGTGGAAGCGCTCCATACGCAGAAGATTTGTAAATGTGATGTTATTGACATAGAACAGGGGTGGCCAACCCCACGACCCACCAGATTCATTACAACTTTTCAAAATACGATTATTTTGTGCAATATTTTTTTAGTGTAGCGTTTTGTAACAAATATATATCTTAATTGTTTCTACTTTATTACGTTGCTTCTGTTTTATACTTATTTAGAAGGGAGCAGTATTGCATTGTAGCGACCCTCGCAGAACCACGTTTGATTCCTGTAAATTTTTCGCGCTGCTGATTGCTACAGCTAAGCATATTTCTTCATTGCATTTTTATTATTAAATTATCAATGTTTGTATCCATGAAAAATAAAATAAAAGCAATAAAAATAAGTTATCCCATTTTTTCTTAAAATTTGCACTACAATAAATATTTGTAATGGATCCAATTCTAAATTAAAGATACATTCAAACCACTATATCGGGAATTTTTCTATATAGCGGATTTTTTCCTGGAACCTTGAACATTTCACGATTTTCTTCGTAAAATAACCTCAATATAGCGAAATGCATTTTCTGTATAACAAACTTTTTCTGTTGTGATTCAATTTTTGTTGTCCCCTTTTTTAAAGTATTTCTGAAAAAATTTCAAGTTATTCTCTCTTTAACACATTTTATGGTGGTCATAAATCTTGAACTGATTTTATAAAATTTTAACTCGCCGAGAGCAATACAGTTCTGGACGTTTCATCCAAGAAGTGCAACCTTTAACCCCCATTGCACAGTTCACTAGAAACATCTTCTATATCCTCTTTCATCCGCAGTGGAGTTGTCGCGTGTCCCCGTGTTCTAATTATAAAAGTTATTATTAGTAGAAGAATCATTAACATCACGATCTATGACGCAAGCGGATTTTTCGTGGAAAATCCATGAGGCCTATTAATAGGGAGTCACTCGCAAAAATTGAGTTAGTCGTGCTTTGACCATTGAAGAGTAGTCTTTATTTGACCATGAAGAGTGACCATTTAGACAGTGATGGTTGTGTCTGAGTGTCTTAGAAGATATGAAGGCCTTCTGAGATTTACTCCTCGAATTTGAGTACCGTATCCTGTATTTCAAGGATTGTGTATCGACGATAAGTTTCCATTGCTTCTGAGGAACTGTTTTGCTCTTCGCGACTGATTTTCATAAAATCCTCGAACCCGACCTACAAAACAATATAGAAACCGATATTTTATATGCCACATGAGGAAATCGGTACATTGCAGGCCGAGAACCCCTTTAGTAACTTCATTAAATTATCTATTGCAGAGACTCCAGATATTGGATTTGGAAGTATTTAAATAAAATGTACCTCAAAGAGAGAGAGAAAATTTTTAAGGTTTCCCCGAACGCGTTGAAAATGACCAAATTCGGCCAAAACAGATATTTTTGTTTTTTATTTTATTGAATAGAGAGATCTTTTTTGGCTTACAAAACATACTTTCTTTTGTTTCTTCGTTACCTACAGGCCAAGCTACAATTAGTTTTATAAAATTTTAAAATCATGGAGGGGATCTTTGATCAACCAAAAGTACGCATTTAAATTATTCGAAATCTATTATGGCGTGTCTGATAATTTGAATTGTCAGAAATGTACTTCTATAAAACTTCTTAAACCTGATATTTATATTATTTCCTACAGAATGTGCTAAAATATTTCTTATTGTATGAATATTTTTTTTGAGTTATAGCCTGTTATTTAAATAATGGACTCATAAAGGATGTCATATTTCTTACAATGTTTACTCAATTTCAGATTTAAAATTTTCAAATTATAATAAAATATTAAAATTTTACTACATTCTTTAGATAAATGCATTTACTTTGTTTTATTAATACTTTTACTAATATAAGTTTTTTCCTTTTTCCTCTAATTACTTTGAATGTTTTCAAAAATTTGCTAAATTTTCACTTACTTCTGTTAATTTTGTGAAATTTGGATAGTTGTTTTTTAAATATTGTTAGTTAGATATTAGTATTTATTGGTATTGACTCCTAAGAAAGCACATTTATAATGCTTAAATATTCTATTTTTTAAAACAGTACTCAGAACATGTTCGGGTACCTTAAGTGAGTAACAAGGGTGCATTATAAAAAAAAAATATCTTTCAAAATTAATTGTGGAAAAAAAAGTCATTCAGTGAGGGTATTTTAATTATTAGAAAAAGTATTAAAGTACCAGATTGCAGGAAAAAATGGCCTCACAACTAAGAATCTGTGTGGATTAATTTAACTAGCTTGCGGTACAAGATTAAAAACAGCTTATTTGCTTAAATGCAATAATAATTGGATTATCATAACTGCTTCAAATGATACCATAATTACCTTATAAAAGTGCTCGGAGTCTGAGTTATTGTAAAAATTGGATTATAAAAGATAAGACGATTATATAAAACGTCTGTTTATAGAGAAAATAAACGGTTGGTTGTAGCTTTTAATTTTCATTCAGGAAGAATTAATATCTTATACTTATTTATGTGAGTGTAGAGGTGTAAATAATACTATTGCCAGATTAGAGATTAAAAAAATATTTTAAAAATTTAATACTGACTCCAATAATATGAATGCATTCTATTTTTCTAAGTTTGAAAAAGAAAACTATAAAAAAGGATTTTTCCAGGCTGTCAGATACTGTATTATTTGCGCAACGGCACAATCTTTAATAATTAAAATACTTATACCATTAAAATGCAGAATTATCAGAAATGAATTACCCGATTACAAAATTAAATAATTCCCAGATGAATAAACTGAAAATGATTTTTAAGATGCCTGTGTAAAGATAATATATGAAATGTGTTTCGTACTTAACGTTTCTTGACGTAAAGTAAAGTTTGTTTTCGCAAAGGTGTTCAATGTAACTTCATTTAGTCACTCGTATAATATCATTGCGAACCCATCCGTCCTGGCTTTACACAGGCATCCAGTTTCCAGGAACTGTTTGTAGCAACTTCATATACGCCTAGATGTCGGTGTATTTCTATGGTACTTTCTCCGAAATTCACGCTGAACCGTGATTACCAACAGACTTTTTGCAAACGAGAGCACACAAAATGCCTTCCCCTTTCGCAACACCTTTTCCACTTCTGTTGACAATTACAACGGCCGTGGAATCCGAGTGGTCAAGGTATCGGATCGTGGCTGGCCTTGTTACGAATTCGAGCCCAGTGCCCCTAAAGACCCGCCGTGTAGGGGCTCGATGCACGTTAAATCTGTTCAGAGCTCAAACGTCCTCCCGTTGGTATGGTGTGACAGTTAGGAGAGGGGTGCAGCTCAGGTGTCGTCCACGTCACTTGACCATGGTTCAAAATTACGTGGTCCGTCGCCAAAAGCCCTCGTGTAGCTCTTACACAATTGCTACATTGCTGCCACTTATTTGACCAAAACAATGTTACAAACTCAAAGTTTCATATTTTATGTATACAATGACATATTAGAGATCATTTTCTGTTTATTCATCTGGGAATTATGAAATTTTGTAATCGGGTCATTCATTTCTGATAGATATATATATATATATATATATATATATATATATATATATATATATATATATATATATATATATAATATATATCCCTGCATTTATCCCTGCATTTTTTAATTCATTTATGCCTATCATTAGAAACATACATAAGAATCAATAGTTCGATATGCACTACTACTTTTATCTGAAGGGAATGAGAACGATTTATGAAATAATAAATGTATGTTTTTATTATTTATTAGGAGACACCAAAAAGAAATTGTTTTTTTATTTTCGATGATTATATTCATATTTATTAAAGATTAGCAAGGAATTTGGTACTTTATACATTTATTTAGAAACTAGCCGTAACCTCCCACTTCGCGGGGTATTCTATGTGATGTTTGTACATAACTCTCTCTGAAATCTTATATACATGATTTTATTTTGGAGGGCAATACAATAATTTAATTATAATTAATGAAAATTAATTGATTAAAACTAATTATTTAAAGAATTACAAATATAGTCCCATTGGCATCATTTTTGGCGACATAGTGACCCTTTTGGCGACTTGTCTTAAAATTTGAAAAGTTTTTTCTCAACGTTTTAAAGCATTAAGTTGAACTGAAATTTTATGTACACTATTGTTATGGATGACAATACAATACTATTATGATAATTAATAAAAATTAATCACCACTTAATGTTGTGACTCTGTCCTATGTATATACATATTTATATTACACTGTAACTATTTAATAAAAATTAGCAAAAATAAAATTTTTCTTTGTTGATCTAAGTAGGAATTGACTTATTTTTTTATATTACATGTTAAATTGTTGAGATAGAGAGAGATATCTGATTCCTAGCTTTCGTCTATAGATTTTAAAAGAATTTGAATTTCTAACATAGAAGTATAATTACAATTGACGGTTCCTTATTCACCCACCCTCCACCATTTGATTCGATTTGACTCCGAAACCAGCTTAGGTCATTCAGAGCCTCATCATTTTAAGCTTCATTGTTCAATATTAAGGATCTATATCAAGGGTCGGCATCTTTTTAGCTTTGGCATGCCAAACTAGTTTACCCATATGGTTCAACATGCCACGCGGTTGGACATTTTTGAAAAAATTCGATTCCCGCGATAATGGTTACAGGGTTAGAGAATATAGGTCAATAATATAGATTTGCAGTTTCATTATACCGGGTGTTTCTAAAAGAATATCGGAATTTTAACGCATTATAGTATTCATTACGTATAACATATTAGTATGACTCATACATCGAATGAAAGAGCAACTGAAACAGTTTGTTTGCTGGCATGTGTGCACGTGTGCGTGAAACGTATGCTAATCTCCCCCTCTTCTTGCCTATCAGCGCGCTAGAAGAAAAATAACGACTAGTAAACAGAAAGCGTTTTGGGTTCTCCAGTTTGCAAAAACAGAATCTTTTATTACAGTGCAACGAGCGTTCTGCATTAAGTTCGGTTTTCAACCTCCAAATGATAATAACATTCTTGGGTGTTATCAATAATTTGAAACAATTGGTTGTCTTTGTAAAGGCAAAAGTACGGGACGACCAAGGCTGTAACTGGATCTACCTGAGGCTCTACATCTATGGCTATTTCCTCAATTGGAAGAAAGTGAACCAGATAACTTTATTTGGCAGCAAGATGGTGCACCACCTCACTGGAATCTCTCAGTACGCGATTGGTTAAATATCACTGTACCCAACCAATAGATTGGCCGTAAAGAGCCTCCCTTGTATCGTATGGCCTCTACGTTCACCCGATCTGATGTCATGTGACTTTTATCTCTGGGAGTTCATAAAGGATTGTGTGTACGTTCCTCCGCTACCAGCTGGCCTTTCAGACTTAAGACACAGGATGAAAGCACATGTTACAAGAATTTCCTCAGACACGCTGAAAAAAGTTTGGAATGAACTCGCCTATAGACTTTATTTATGCCGTGTGACAAATGGGGCTCCCATTGAACATTTGTAAACGTGTAGGTAAAATTGCTTCAGTTACTCTTTCATTCAATGTAGGAATTATACTTGTAACTTATATGTGATAATCACTGTAAAGCGTTAAAACTCCGATATTCTTTTAGAAACACCCGGTATATTCATTTTGCATCGCTTCAAGATGTTTATATAGATACAAGTAATCAGCATAAAATATTGCTATTTTTTGTCAAAAATTTTAAAAATTTAAATTGTCCATAAATTACGTATGTTAAACATATTTATTTAAATAAGAATTGGACAGTATAAAATATAAGCATTTCCTTCTTTACGGTTAAATAAAAATATAAATCAAAATTTTAATACGAACCTAGTGTTTGCACCGCTGTACTTACATATCGCAAAATCAGGGAAACAAAGTGTGACTATCAATTTGACACGCTTTTGAGCATTCAATTGTTAAACAATTTAATTGTGAGAACTGGAAAATCTTTTCATATTAGAAAATAATGTTTATACTTAGATGTGTAGAACGCAAAGCTGGAAAGAGAGTGCATGCAATTTTCTTTCTTTTCAAACCATTGAATCTCTTCAGCAATGACGTTCTATAATTTATAAAATGGCTGTAAATTTATTTATCTTTAGAATTATCTTTCAGATTCTACTGTAATTCCGTAATTGTCTATCATTCTGAAAATGTTTGTCAAATAAGGTCCATTTCAAATTTATCAACATCCATCCATTCAAAATTGACAAATTTGTAGAGTAGTGCTTAGTGCCACTGAGAATTGTACTGCGTGCCATATAAGTTGCTGACACCTTATCTATATTATAAAATATTGGTTACGTAAAGGATATAAAGTGTTAAAGAGAAAATAAACTTGTTCAAGCTCCCGTGAATAAACGAATATTATCACCCATTATTTTTGCGTTACTTATAAAACAAAACTACCTCGCTTAAAACTAAACGAATAAAAATAGTTCGACTATCTAATGTGTGACAAACATGAGTCGCAAAACTATTTTCCAATAAGTTATTCTTAAATTCTAACCATCTCATTGAATCGAACGTGTAAGATTAATTATTGCAACGTGAAATTCACGATTCATCGGATCATGCCTTTACACTATCAGCATTTATCGAACACGTTCATAAAAGATTGGGAGTCTTAACAAAATGTAACCTCGCCGGCGAGAGTGAAATCCAAATGACTCTCTTTAAGACTGGAGAGCGAAGACAATGAATTATTCATGAAGGCTCCTGCGTGATTAAAGAGTCCAACACCCAATTAAATCTTGATCGATTGTAGGTATTAAGGAGTGAGGGGGTATTTGGGATCGACTCCAAATACTGAGGGGGCTCTTAGTGGAAAAACGATAGCTCAGTGTTATTTTAGTTTTGAAATTAGGTGGTATTTATCAATTTTATTAGCCGTTACCAGCTCGCTTATATTAAAATATTAATATTATCATATAATATAATTTAATAGTAATTATGATATATGATAATATGTTCATAGAATTTTTATATAATAATTATTATTATACATAATAATATTGATGTAATATAATCAATATATATAATGATGATCATATGATATTATTATTATATATAATAATGATCATAAAATACAATAATAATAATTATAAATAAATAATGAAAAAAACAACCATTATGTAAAACAATTAGTATATTATATTATAAATAAAATAATTATATAATATTTATCATAATTAATAATGAATGCCAATTAATATGTGCTGATAGCTCGCAATATTCCAAAAACTGTGAGTTCCTTCAATGAATTTCATCGAACGAGGAACGTTTAAAAAAGCATTATTAAAAAGTAAAATAAAGTGGAAAGGTGCAATTTATTGCACTAGCTAAAAGAACAACACTCATTATTTTTAAAAAATAGCCTTGCACTCACCAATGATATTAGAAATATCTATATTTTTTTAATTCAAATTTCACAAATGTTGCTCAAAAACGGGAGTTCATATTTATCTATAAAGTCCCTTAAAAGGTAATAACACCCCTTGAGGGTCAATTTTCTCAAAATACATTCTTAGAAGAGCGTTACTTCACAAAAGGAGCTTGCCTACCAAATTTCAAGTATGTATGTTTAGTAACTCAATAACTGGTATACATATATATTTTCTATTATGCCCCTTAATCCCTTACAGCGCCTCTTGGAGGTTGACTGTTGCAAAATTCCATTTGTATGGGATCTCTACTCTATGTAAGGAGCATGAATAACAAATTTCTAGTCTGTAGGAGTAAAATATTACAAAAACGGGAATATTTACCTCTAGCATCTCTTACGCCTTCGAAAAGCTCTATGGGGATCCATTTTCGCAAATCCCTTTTTGTAGCGGATTTCTATTCCATAATACGAACATCCTGCCAAATTTCAAGTTTTTAGGTCTAATAGTTCCGGAGATATCGTAATGAGTGAGTCTGTTTTCTCCTTCGTATAGGTATATAGAAGAGAATGTTATATTTTATGTACAACACGGTATTCAACGGTATTTTAAAATTATTTTTGAGTATGAAAATGTATTTAGAAGTACTAATTTAATAGAATTTCGTATAGATAAATCTTCAAATACAGGAAATCTGGTAAAATCGAAGCAAATTTAAAATTTGCCACCAGCAGCATCAACATAAATTATCTGCCAAAACATTCCAATTAATATTATGTTGTATACTGCTTCAGAATTTTATAATACACAACAGAGGCTGGCAACCTTTGAGAAGTGGTGGGAAAAACCAATCTACCAATGTAATTCAGAGTTGCACGCATTATGGCATTTTTGAAACCATTCGATTCCCTCGATAAAGCATAAAGAGTTAGAGAAAAGAGGTTAATAAATATAGATATTTAACGTTTTATTTTACTCATTAATATTGCATCCTTCAAAGATGTTTCTTATCATAAAAATAAACAGCATAAAATATAACTATTTCTTCAACAAAAAAAAAGTAATTAAATTCGTACATATCTTATGTATTTTTAAACATATTTATTAAAATAAGAAAGAGACAACATGGAATATAAGTATTTCGCTTCACTATTGTTAAATAAAAAGATAAAAAACAGTTTTAATGAGAAACTAGTTCTTGCACCTCTCTACTTTAAAATCGCAACACCAGGTGTATAATGTGTGAGTTTCAATTTGACACAATTCAGAGCTTTCAGTTGTGAAACAGTTTCTTTGAGAACTCGAAACATTTTTCATGAGGAAATTTATTTTTATTTAGATTTGAAAAACCAAAAGAGAAATGCAGAGTACACGCAGTTTCCTCTAATAAAACAATTAAACCTCTCCAGCAATGACATTCAATAATTTACAAAAAAGCTGTACAATTACTTTAGCCTTTCAATTTTTTTTCGTAATTCTGTAATCTATGTATATAAGTAAATGGATGTTTGTATATGTGTGAAATCGCATCACTCCAACACCGTTCAACCAATCACTATGAAAATTGGCATGTTTATGTTTTTTCTTACGGAGACAGTTTTTGTGCTATCCTATTTGTTACAGCTCCCCACCAGGTGGCGCTACAGCAATCAACTTCTGCACCGTTGCATCAATCGTCAAGTAGCCAACGCGGACACCAAAAATGATGCCAACAATATGATAGCTCTATCACCAACATTTCGCTATGCGTCGATTAAATCGCCATTATAGTGTAAAAACGGCGTTGCTTGAGAATATTACAATTTTAACAAAAAATAAATACAAGAGAAAGTAATATTCACATACTTCACACCCAGATATAAATTATGCACACTATTTTAAGCGTTCATTTCACAAAATTTGTAACAATGTGTTACGTTAGCTAAACAGAGATCAGCTTAGAAAGGAGTTTTTAAAAATCGACTCACAAGAGAGTTACTGGTTATTAAAAATTAAAAAAACATCTATTTTTTATCAACTACTAGACCTTCTTACTTCAAATTTAACAAATATGATTGATTTTTTTGTTCAGCTGAGATAGGAAAATACTTTTTTTTGTTTATTTTGCAATTCAAATAAAATTAACTCATTATAAACTTCTTTATCCTTCAATCTGTATTGTTTAATTTTTCAATTCACCCGTGCGAAGAACGGGTATACCAGCTAGTTGTCCATAATTCTGGAGATGTTTGTCAAATAAAGTCCACTAGAAATGTATCAACTTCCATCAATTTAAAAATTGAGAAATTCGTTGAATAGTCCAGAATACCACTTAGAATGGAACCGTGTGTCACATGTGGCCCACGTGCTATAGATTGCTGACCCCTGTTGCATACTGTTTCAGTTTTATTATATACTAGCTGGTATACCCGCTCTTCGCACGGGAGAACGGAAAAATTAAACAACATAGATTGAAGGAAAAAGAAGTTTTTAATGAGTTAATTTTATGTGAATTGAAAATTAAACAAAAAAAGCTTTCTGCATTCCTCAGCTAAACAAAAAAAGAAAGAAAAAAAACACCTTTGTTAAATTTGAACTATGTAGATCTAATAGCCGATAAAAAGGATCTTTTAAATTTATAATTCCTCGTAACACTTTTGAGGGTCGATTTTTCAAAATACCTCCCTAAGCTGATCTCTGCTCAGCAAAAGTAACACATTCTTCAACGTTTTGCGTAATGAACGCTTAAAGTAGTGTAAATAATTTATATCTGAAAGTGTAATACATTAATATTACTTTCTGTTGTATTTATTTTATTTTAAAATTGTAATATTCGCAAGCAACGCCGTTTCTTAAATTATAATGGCGATTCAATGAAAAACATAGCGAAATGTTAACTATAGAGTCAAGTTGGCAAATGCCTAGTTACTTTCGTAGCTCGAGCTTTATAAGAGCTTTGTAAGACCCACCGTGTAGGGGAGCGATGCACGTTAATACTTTATCCAACCGCATTATGATTTACTGCAGTTTTTTTCATACAATATATTTTTTTGGATCACTACATGTACAAATTAAGGGATATACATAAACAAAATACTCCACTTTGGAAAATTTAATCCGTTAGAGCTAATAAATTAATTAAAGGTATTCCACTGTAAAATTAATTATATACACCGTTCACATAAAATAAGTAGTCAAATCATTTTCCAAGGTATTCATTAACAGACAAAACCATAAGACACTTAAATTTTGACATTAACTATTTTTTGCGACAAAAATAATAATTTTGCAATCCGCTGAAAACGCAATATCTGCTACAAAACTATTCGCCTTCCCCACTAAAATACTAATCATAGAACCCGTGCTGCCATATATCTTGGAAGAGTGGATTTTAAAGAATATTACAGCTAAGTATTGGTAGAATATTCCTGCTAAGTTGGTGTGGTGTGGTAGTTAGGGGAAGGGGGTGCCAGCTCAAGTGTCGTTCCCGTCACTTGACCATTGTTCAAAATTACGTGGTCCGTCTCCAAAAGCCCTCGTGTAGCTGAACAGTGCGACGTTAATATTCCCTCACTCACTCACTGCAAAAAATACAGTGCAGTGGTTATAATTAGTTTTATACTTAAAAATGCAATATCTGCATATTCAATTAAAACTACAGCGTTATAATTAACTACTAACCACAAAAAAATTATGAAAGTTTGTCCAAATGATGTAGTGTGAAAGAGAAAGTTTATTTACTTTAAGTACCAGAAGCGATAAAAGTAGTTATTTTGAAAATAGATCAACTTCTTACTATCAAATGTGCATAATAAAATCATAAAAAAACATTAAAATAAAGAGAGATTTATAACAACCTCTCCCTTAAAAACTTAGTTTTATTCTGAAATAAAAAAAATAGGTTATTATTCTGATCACAGGAATTAATTAAAAGCGAGTCCCTTGCGTAGCCAAAACAAAAAGAGTTTTTCAGAAACGAAAGATAGATATATGCTGACGTGGGCTTTTTTGCTTGCAGATGGCAGAATTTTTTCCTTTTTACTTGACAAATATCGTTATATTTTGGACACTATAATTTTTTATAAATTATAGCCTATGGTACAAATTATAGCCTATGTGTTATTCTGATGTATAAGCAATATTACTGTAAAGTTTTATTAAAATCCATTCAGTTGTTTTTGCGTGAAAGACCCACAAAGATTTTCACAAACTTTCACATTTATAATATATATTAAATATGCAATACTAGTTATCTTTTATCTAGAAATATGATCCAAAAGAAAGACAGTTAGTGTATAAAAATTTTTCCTGCGAGAATATAAATTAGTAATATTTTACGACCTCTGCTCTAAATAGCCGTCGAGTCGTAAGTCTTCCAGAGAAATTGGTGCAAAGGGAAGAAAGGTGGGAGACTCCTGACCACCTCCAGGGAACCCAGCCAAATCATACTGCTACCTGTATGAAATTCACCTGTTTGGATACCTCACATCATGCACAAACTGATATAAAATGCTGATTAGATGTAAGACTCCTTTATAGATTTCAAAATGCATGTTGCGATGAGATTATGTTCCTGTTAAAACTATAATATATATGTATACAGTCGGACTTCTATGTAACGAAGTCGCTAATTCCCATAAAAAAATTCGTTAAATAGAAAATTCTTTATGTAGAGGGTTTTTTTAAAATGTACTTTAAAAAAAACATAAAACAAATTTTAAATTCGTAAACACTACATAGGAAAAAAAGTAATTATCCACACATTTTTCAAAATTAATATATGTTTATTTTATACACTGTATCTATAAAAAAAGATAGAAAGAAAAACTGCAAGAAAAAAGAATGTCGAAGAATACACTGTATTTTCAATATTAAGAAACTAATTTTGAATTAAAATTAATGATTTCTAAGGATATTTTCTACTTTAAAGCATACAAGTAATATTAAACGTACATTATTTTATAACTAGAACTCGGGGACACGCGACAACTCCCCTGAGTGTGAAGGGGGATACCGAAAATGCTTCTAGTGAACTGAAAACCGGGTTTAAAGGTTATACTTCTTGGATGAAATGTCCAGAACTTTATTGTTCTCGGCGAGTTATGATCTAATAAAACTAATTCAGGATTTATGACAACCATAAAATGTTTTAAAGAGAGAATAACTTGTAAATGTTTAGAATTACTTTAAAATAGAGCGAAAAACAATTGAATCACAATAGAAAAAGTTCGTTATTTAGAAAATACACTTCGCTATAGAGAGGTTATTTTACGAAGAAAATCGTAAAATGTTCAAGGTTCCAGGAAAAAGTTCGCTACATAGAAAAATTCGTAATATAGAGGTTCGAGTGTGTGTGTGTATATATATATATATATATATATATATATATATATTCCCGTATGGAACAGTAATTTACATATATCAATTTACAGAAATATCATTTTGAATTTTTTATTTAGAAACGATAACTTAACTACGCACAAAATAGATAAATACAATAATATAAAAAAAAATTTTCAATGTTGTTTAGATCATGAATACCCTTTTAATTTCTTGAGATCTTATATTCATCACAAATA
Source organism: Trichonephila clavipes (assembly GCA_019973935.1). NCBI lineage: Eukaryota > Metazoa > Arthropoda > Arachnida > Araneae > Nephilidae > Trichonephila > Trichonephila clavipes. The sequence goes on along the minus strand of BMAU01009843.1, from coordinate 103,437 downwards.
CATTAACCGGCTTGCTACTTCGAATTCCAAATCCACCACACAACAATAGGTTTTCAAAGTCAGCATGTTAGTGGTCTTGCTGTGAAGATTATATCATAACACTCATATCACAGTTTACATTTTTTCCACACACATCTTGAACATCTTACACATTGTTGACAACCAACCAAAATATAGCCTAGCAAATTTACATTTTTGACAATCAACCAATTCAAATTTTACCATATTTGATTGTCGTCATTTTATACTTGTCTTTTCTGGCTGGTTTAAAAGTCAGCTCAAAAGATGTGGTTATGTATTTTCGAATTTTTTAACTTAGTGAATAATTGACTTTCATTAATGGCAAGATGCTTGTTTCTCTTCGTAAAAGCTTTGTGAGTAAAATGTTAAATTAATTTTTGAATGATACTTTTCTTATGTAATTGTTTTAGCATTTTTCTACTTTTCTTACATAATTATTTTGTGATTTTGTGATTTTTCTGCATTAAGAGTTTTGGGAGAGTTACATAATAGTAGTGATTGGTTTTATCATGCTCTCTGAGTTATCCATATTCTGAAGTTTTATTTATTTTATTTTATTTGGTTTTCCTACCGAGTTGCAAAGGGGGAAGGTTGGCGCTTTTAAACTAGTTTAACCCCACTTATTCGGTCCTAAGTCCGAAATTGCTTTCTGACTCGCTAGGTTCTGCTTTTTTTGTAGTTCTTTTATTTCTCTATAATTTTGTTCTTCATGTTCTGCTTTTATATTTTTATTATGCTATTTCTTGTTATGTTCTTTATCTAATATTTCTTGTTTTTGATAAATAATACATATTTCTTTTATATATATATATATATATATATATATATATATATATATATATATATATATATATGTATGTATGTATGACATGTTTTGAGTCAGAATCAGATTTAATTTTAAAAATAATCTTTATTTGATAAAAGTTAGACATATTCTGACGCTGAGAGGCATAGAGAAAAAGAACGCCAAAGTGAAATCTAAGTGTTTACCACTTAAACCAGATTTGAGAAGTACCTCTGATTTTATTAGTGTGCTTGAGAGTTAATGCTGATATATAGGGCTATTCAATCTAATGGTCTGGAATTAGACATATTTATTGTTTAGGCCAAATGTTCGGAAGAAATAAATGAGCGATTAGTTTGATACTTGAAGATGAAATGAAAATGATGAGTTCAGTGCTAGATAGGGAGTATAATTTTTAATCTAGTTTAATTACCCTTACACACACACACACACACATATATATATATATATATATATATATATATATATATATATATATATATATATATATATATATATGTGTGTGTGTGTGTGTGTGTGTGTGTGTGATGAATCCCCAGCTCCACAAGTGTCAGTTGGGGTAAACTTCCTACCAGGATAACTCAACCCACCTCCCGCATAAGAACTTTGACTTCTACATTCGCCGGACTTTAAGAAGACACGTGTACTAAGGACTCACTCTCTGCTGATCAACGCTGAGAGAGCTCTCGTTTTTGTCATGTCTTGGAGTGCAGACTTCTTTACTGAATATTGAAATAAAATATAATAGGACAAATGTCTGTCCGTTGCATTTCTCCTGTCAATCCAAGAATTTCTCCAAAACATTATATATATTTATTTAGAAACACTATCGCTTTCCACAGTGTGTTGCGATTCATTACTTGAATTTTTATATCCACCTATTATTTTATCTTATTTAGAAATTAAGAATATCTACCAACTTTTTTATTGCTCTTAATTTTAACTTTCATTACAGTGAAAAAAGGAGTCTGAAATAGTTTGTTTTATATCAAATTTTTAGTGAAGCTCCCAACCTTTTCTATGTATCCTCAAATTCGTTTTACCATTTACCCTCTCAACTGCTAAAGGTGTTCCGTAGTTACTATTTTAGAAACTTGAGCTATGTCGTCATTGTAACTGAATCTCTGAATTATTTCAAATCTTGCGCTGTAGAAAATGTTTTATATGTTACTGTATCCAGAAGAAAGTCTAAAATTGTTTGATCCTGTCTCTAAATAGCTCAACTTCATTGCGAATGCTGCTAAGGGGAGTCCAGGAGCGGTCATTTATTTCGGCAAGAGGGACATATTCGGAAAAGCAAGGATACTAGTGAGATTCACTTTTTAAAAATGATTTAATACATTAGTTAACTTCGTAGCTCAGAAAAGGTATAAATTGTACCATAAAATTCCATCAATAAAATAGTGACAGTTTTGTTAAATTTATTTACTGTACTAATTACATATCTATAGTTGTCAGTCCATTTCGTTTTAGAATCAATTTATGGGGGTTCATCCATGTGACAGCCTGTTTTTTAAGTATTTTTAGGAAATGTTTTTGCCAACCAGTAGAAAGATATAACTGTAAGTTTCTTATGATTTGTTTATATGTATTTTAAAAGTATGCATATACATTGGTCGCAAAAAATATCCCATAGAACGTGAGTTATAGCGTTCTGAACACCCCCACCTCGAAAAAATTGACGTTCACTTCCTCCACGATTCCGGCTGATTAGCTTATCTGAATTAAAAAATTGCAGTGTTTTAATATGTAAGCCAGTGCTTCTCAAACTTTCACTACTGGCGCACCCCTTTTCAATCACAATTTTTATCGCGCCCCCCTTATACATTAATAACGTACTGAATGCAATAATAATGCACTTTGACGCTAAAGCAACAATCTTTATTATAATCCGTACAAATTCATGACAAGAGTATTAAATTTCGTACATGTTACTTTTGAGTAAAAAAAAAAAATTAAGTGATAGGATAATTATTATGTTATTTTTCCTTTCTCTAATTTTTAAATTGGAACATATTGCAAAATGCGGTGGTTGCTTAGAAGACAAAATATAGATATCAGCTAAATGTAGAAAAAGAACTCAGAGGGTCAATTTCTAATCATAAGCATTCCTTTGAAAAACTTTGCTCTGTAAGACAAGCCCATGGAAGAACTAAGGACCGACTGAAGGACCCGCTCTTTGCCCGAGTTCATTTAAAAGAAAATTAAACATTATTGATATAATCGCTTAATTGTAAGGAGAATAAAGCCAAGTGTGCAAACATGTTTACAAGAATGTAAAATGATTTTTTTAAAATGATTGCTCAAATTATAATTAGTTTTAAGCGAACTGTGATTTTAAGTCTCAAAGAATTAGCATTTAGAATTGATGTTGAATAATGAACAATAAAAAAATTCCGATGAAGAATAATTGTATTATTTTTAATATTTAAAGTGAAAAAAATACTTCAACATGTTTTAACCCTGGAGCAGGCACGCACTCGATACTAATGGTCGAGCGGGGTTATTTGAGTCACCCCACAATCCTTTTTTTATAATTATTTTTATAGTACACAATAAATATCGTAATTCCAGTGAATAATTTCATAAACAGAAAATATACTCACCTACTTTCAAGGACACAGAAAACATTTCGGAAAAAGTTATCACACCGGGAACTCAGACAAAACAAGTACCTAAAGATCATAAAAAAAACGTCTGTCACTCCCAAAAAGAGGGAGATATGTGACAAATATATTTTAGTTCACGTTAAGATTGTCAAACAGGAGGATAGTGTCAGGGCCATTGGTAACAATTAAACAATTTTGCCAGAATTACCGATTTCGTGCACTGTGTGCTCGACGTGACCGCTCCCGGATTAAAAGTGTATTTATTACGATATGGATGTTCTAAAAAATTATGTAAAACGTTTTCATTATGCTTGGCTTAGTAATCCTTCAAACTTCCCTAAATGAAAAAACAAATACATAAGAGCAGGGACGTAACTAACCGTACAAGTAAGCTCGAAGGTCAAACCGCAGCAAATACATTCTGCTACCTACAGCTGATGGCAATAATATATAACAGTGATGAACTTTTTATCTTCATAAAATGTTTTTTGATTATGGCTCTGGATTTTGTCTTTCCTCTAAAAGAGTAGCATTTTCGCTTTGAAAAGGAAACGTAATAAAAAAATTTCTCATCATGGGATTACAGCAAATCGAATAAAACGTTTTTTTTTATTTGGTTATAGTATCAAAGATAGCTAAAAAATGAGGTTTTGAAATAAAAGCTTTTTATTTTTGATCATGTAAAATCGCAGATAATATATTATATATATATATATATATATATTCCGTGTAAATGTGTATATTTTTTATTATGTCAGAAATTTTTAGTTTTTTCTTCATTCTAGTAAATAAATTTTTTTGAAACTTTTATTTTTGATATTCTCGCGCCCCACAGTTTGAGAAACACTGATGTAAGCTTAAATGCACTGAATGAACTATATTCAGTTAAAAATACCAAAAATTGGATTTTTGGTAGACCTCCGAAGAAAAAATTTCAAATTTCATGTTTTTTTGTTGTTGTTATGTTTTGGTTATAAAAAACAGTAATATTAAGAGTTTTGGAATGCTCGTAATTTATTATGTGCATTTTTGTGTGGGCAGAGTCTACCCTATGAATTTGAAGTTATTCGGTCAAACCGTTCTTGATATATATATGGTGGCGAAAAGTTTGAAAAACACAGTTTTGAGAAAAACTCATTTAAAGTTACAAGCCTGATTAAAACTATGGAAACAGCTGCTTCTTGTAACTGCTGTATCTTTAGAACGACTTTTAATTTTTAAAAAATCACTCACTTAATCACCGTATTATAAACTTATTAAGGAAGTAATTTATGAAAGAAACAAAATCTATTTTTTCAACCCATCACATGGGTGAATCTCTTTAAAGAAACAATTGTAACCTCTATCACACTTTCCTGATTATTTTTTTAATGAAATCAGGAGTAAGACTGCTTGTTTAAATTATAATCACAGCCTGCAACTTATTGTCAGTTAACTGTCATATATATTTAATCCTGTCGATCTTCATGAACGAAATACTTAGCTAACACAAATATATCGACCTAAATATAGAGAATAGTTTCTGTCTGTCTCGTTTCTTACTGTCTTGGAGTGCCACTGTTTGCCCTCCCCTGGTATAGTTCATGGAAAAATACCATTTCATGAGAAATACTTCCGTAAATTTTAAGGTGAAACAAAATATTAACTAATAAATTATAGTTTTTAAAAAAATTAAAAAACAAGCTTTTATAGTTAATCGATCTAAGTTGTAACTTAATCTCTTTGTCGCCAAACCTGGAAATGGGATCTTGAATTAGTCGCCAAATTCGGGATGAGAACTGAAAATGCGAAATCGTTCATCCTACTGATCCCGGTCACGATAATGGAACACAACTATTAAATTATTGTATTGTCATTAGTCTTTGAAAAGTGAGAGAAATTTCGAATTTATCTGACCTTTTAAAGTGGGTAAAAATTGAGTTCAAAGATTCCGTTACATACAAGTGAAGTCAATGAAAGACTTGTTTGTTCGTTTTTGAGGGGAAAAAATGCAACACCATAAGGAACTCATCGCAGTTTGATGAAATTTATTTTACATACTGCGCTTACACACAAAATGATTAAATTTTGAAAACAAAATAGTACATAATAAACATCAGTATTTACTGAAGTTACCATGCTTTGCGACAGGTGTTTCTACACGACGTGGCTTCCAATCCAACCGATTTTAAATTTGTAATCTAAGAAAGAACTTTTTAGATTGCTTCTGTCCGAAACCAAAGTTTATCTGTATCCGCTACGGGACAAGAGCGTCTTGTGGGCAAGGCGCCTATCGATTCAATTTCAGGCATGCGCAGTGATGACATAAATAAGCGAATTGGAAAAGATGAAAGGCATCTGTTGCGTTCGAAATGTAAAGAGATTTGGACACTATTAATAATATGTAGACTGGCAATGACCTGTTAAAACCAGCACCAGGAACGAGCTGAAAGAAGGAGCCAGAGAGAGAGGTTCCAGTACTTTTCTATTAAACAGGTTGTGAAAATTATCCTCAATTCTAAACAGCTGAGATTGGCTAAGACACCCAATGGCGTTCCAGTCCATTACGTTCGGCATTCGTCGGTGCGTTGTTAAACATATCCAAGGTAAGATGATTAGCATAGAGAATGTTGAGAAGAATTCTTCCACTTGGTATTGAAGGAATAAGAAAAAATTTAAAAAATAATTCAATATTTCAGAAACAATTATTAATTATGGCAATTATTATGGCAAGGTAATAAATGGACTAAACTTGAATACAGGTTTTTTTTAAATTTGAAATGTTTTAAAATAGACTAAAATTAAATTTTAACTTGTTCTGCCTGCATATGAATTTATATCATCATTAAGGCTATACAAATGTACAACGTGTAGCTATGAGTCTGTGCAAAAATATTTAATCCTTGATTTGGACTTGATTTTAATTTACACAGTACTGTGAAGTAACAAGAGGCCTATTGAAGACGGGCCTCGTAATTTAGGACCACGGTCAAGTTGACCAATTTGTTTCCTTTTTTTCAATGGTCATTTTTTGCAGGTTCAGTTATTATTTTTTATCCCTTTATTTTCACAGTATTAAATTAATTACCCTTATTGTGTCGACTATAAATAAGAAATTGTTAAAATTATAAATGTGTAAATTTTAATGTTATATATGTATATATATATATATTATATTTATTATACATTTACTGATCCTACGTTAAATTGGAATACGTTACTATTATACCAATACTTTGTTTATATTTGTTTATATATATATATATATATATATATATATATATATCTGAGACTAATACAAACGAATTAATTTCGTGTTTAATTTACATGATACTTAGAATTTTTGAACGGGCTGAATTCTTGAAGGTAACATGATAAAGACAAACACGTTTTCTCCATTGAATTCAAAACAGACATTAAACTAATTGTACTAGTTGTTCTATTTGTAAAACTTGGGTAAAATTTCAAATTTTATGTTTGGGTAAAAATGTTCACATTTTATTTTTGGGTAAAAATGTTCAAATGTTAAAAAAAAATTCTTCAAAAGATTTTAAAATTAAAAAAAATGTTTTTTTATGCATGTGTTTTTAAATAAAATGCATTTTGTCTACCTAAGTGCAAAATTGTTGTTCAAAAATTTGTATTTTTTGAGAGAAAGTTTCTGAAAAGGTGGCCATAACGAAGAGTATGATCTGATTAGCTGGAAAGGCATGATTGCTTTTATCGCGTTACTCTGACGTCACATGAGATTTCGAGCTGATTGGCTAAAAACACGTGGTTATCATTATCATGTGACTGTGACGTCACATGAATTGAGCCCATTGAAAATGTTTTTGTTTGAATGGAACACAAATTATGTTTCTTAAACATACCTCTTATTAGAATTTAACCCTACTTTGCATTTTTTTGTGTGTGGAATAAATTAGGGCGATATATGTAATTCTTGCTTTAGATCAGGGGTCGGCAATCTTTTAGATGTGGCGTGCCAAACCAATCTACTAGTATGAATCGGCGTGCCAAACCAATCTACTAGTATGAATCGGCGTGCCAAACCAATCTATCAATATGAATCAACATGCCACACCGTAGGACGTTTTTGAAACAATTCGTTTCCCGAGATAATGCATGCAAAGATACCGAATATAAATCAATAACTAGATGTACAGTTAGTTATATTATATATTAATTTTGAATCATTTAAAGATATTTCTTAGCATAAATATTTCTTCAACAAAAACAGAAAAACTAAAACTGTACATATATGTTACGTATTTTTACAGAAATTTATTAAAATAAGAAAAGACAACATAAATACGTTATAAGTATTTACCTTCATTATAGTTGAATAAAAAAATAAATAAAAAATTTAATGTGAACTTAAAGATTGCACGGCTCTCTATTTTTATATCTAAATTTCTGTACAAAAATAACAAAATAAATATGTAGTAAAATACATTTTCGTCATACATTAGGAATGAAACAACTGCATAGTGATGTAAATAAATGTCTGTCATATGGTATGGGGATGATTATTTAGGGTATTCGATTTAAATTGTTCAAAAAGATGCAGAAATCCAAAAAACAAATATTTTTTTCCACTCATTATCGCTTTTATTAGCAAAAAATCGCAGACTAGGTAGGTTTTGAAATTCAGGGGAAAAAATTACGATTAAGTAATAGCCGAGCTGAACAGTTTAACCAAAAGGTTTTTCACTTTACTTTCACCATATTTCACCCCCGATTATATTGTAAAAATACGAAGATGTATATAGCATTGATTACAGAAAAAGTATATTTTTGGTTACATTTCCAATTAAGGTACACAACTACTTGTGACAACCTTTTCCTTTTAAAAAAAAGATATGGGATTTTTTTTGTTGTTTTTAGATTTATTTAGAACATTTTAAGAAAAAAAAATGCTACAATTAAGAACAGAGATATAAATTATTAGTACTAAAATGGGAAAAAATGGGTAAAAATGGACAAAAATTACATAAACGGGGTCCACCCTGTACAAAATGTTTATTATCAATGTTTCAATTTTAATGCGTTACTTTTGTATTCATTTTTGAAATGACCTTCAGTATAAGAGATATTTTAATTTTTACAGAAACTAGAGCAGTTTATCTTAGTTATTTTGTGAAATTACTTAAATAAACAGTGATTATATTCACATAAGGAAGGGTAAATTTTTAATAAATCAGTGATTGATGAATCTGAAGGTTAAAATACTTTTACTATTACACAGAACATACACAAAAACTTTCAGTTAATTATTCTTAAAACCATTTGAGCAATCGCAGTCTCCGTTTGAGCTTTTCGAAAAAGAAACATAACACATTTCGAGTAAATCGCATTTTAAAATTTGACATCTCGTTTAAAGTTATGACATTTGATTTTACTAAAACAGTTGTAGTTTTTGTTCTAGTGAATGAAAATAAAAAAAAAACTTGGTATTTTTACAAAACTAGTAAGACGGTCTACAAAATAAATTAATAAAAAATTTTACATTTTTGAAAAAATTAACAATTTTAAGATAGGCGGATACTTTAACACTTATTCACAAATGACAATAAATTAGATTATTTGCTTTCTTGATAAGTTATTGTAAGATGTGGAAGGATAGAGTTTTTATATAAACAATTATATTGAATTTTTTTTAATAATTATATTCATAATATACATTTCCGATACAATTCAAGAATGTTTTCATAAAAATCAAACCGCTAAAAGAAGGTGAAACATACAAATTTTGGGATGTGTTGCTTAGAGCAGTATTGAGGACGTACGAGGAATCCGAATACGTTAAAAACTTGATTTTTAGACAAAATATCAATATTTTTCCCAAAACAGTATTTGAAATCTTAGCTTTCCAAAACTGTCTTTCTTTTACTGCTACGATTGAATAGAATCGTAAGTATTTTTTAATGTTAGACAATTTCAAAAAAAAGTTGATTAATTAATGGAAATTGATTTTTCGAAAGCGGAAGTTTAAGTCTTTTCTTAAACATTAATTATTTTCCTTCTATTTTTAAAAACATTTAATGCTCATACTTAAAAAAATATATATATTTTAAAACACTTTAAGATGTATTTTGAAAAATGTGGCTTATCTGATGTATTTACATTTGTTTTTTATGTAGTTTATATCTTTATTTCCATTTTCGAAGAAGCTGTATTTTACGAGAATTTACAATCCTTAAAATGTGATAAAAGAATTTTCACATACATTTGTATAAAATCTGGCAGATGTGATTTTTATTCTGTTCGGGAAAGCCTAAAGAAGATTTTTTTAAAAAAATACAGTCAATCCCCAATTTATAAAGAATCATCTTTATTGAATTTCGCAATTTAACGAATTTTTCTCTTTTCCCGATTAAAAAGAAGGCAAAACCTCCCGATTTTACGAATAATAAACTTAGAATAAACGACTTATTTCTGCAATTGAAATATTTTTAATAGTACGGATAACTCGGTCACATTTTGCAGGTCGAAAAAAACCCTGAGTTATACCTCGATGTGCAGAAACCGTGGAAAATGACGCCAAACAGTGATTTTAGAATAGATATCGATTAAGATATCAATTATCTAGATATCTGCATTATGTTCCGATGCAGAAATTATCTATGCTGTTGCATTTAATTCAAAAACGCCGGAAAATAATGAAGGCATTACCGTTGACGGTACCGTTCGAACTCCTAAAATACCCCATAGTGAGGGACTAAAGGATTTCGAAATCGTATCGTGCTTCAGTATTTGGAAAAGCAAGGTGAGTCGGTAATGGACTTACTGTTCGTTCTTCTTCTTCGTGATAAATCAGCAAAATGCGAAGTGCATTTCAGAAGACAACAGGACATTACACATTTATTTTACAAAATATGGTCAGTCTTTGCAAAGTCAGCTACTTACTTCTCATTATACACATATTTATGCTTCAATAAAGTATTTTTTAAGTGTAAATTACTATACACACTATATGTAAATTACTATATGATCTTACTTATTACTTAGTATATATTATTATGATCAGGTAAATTATTATGTACACTATATATACATGAATTTTCATTTTCATGTGATAAATGCTATATGCCTTCATAAAGTACGTACGTTACCTTTGTAAGTGTATAAGAGTAGTTTATTTCTGTTGTTTTCTCAAGCAAACAATACATACAATACTTTCTTAGTGAACACTCCTACCTATTTTTTTAATCCCATTCTCAATAACCCGGTATTTTGAAAAACTGAGCCACCCTTCGGTTCACATTAGGCCAAATTTTCGGAACTCTACTGTGCCACGGCCCGTAGATCACGAGTGTAAGAGGGTTCGGGGAAGAAGCAGGTATGATCTTAAAAACAACTATTTATTCTATCTTTAACACTTTACGAAATATACAACTTTATACCTTAATTCTGGGAGCAATCTGAAATCCCAACACTTAATCGGATATACTAGATTAGTGAAATTGACTTATCTGAAGTTGAAGCTCCTTGCTATGATCCTTCTTGAACCCCGATAGCTCGGTCAGCTCCAAGGTTGTTTACTTCCACAATTCCTGGTAAAAATTCTACGTCGACTATTAATATCAAAACGCTCGACCATCCAATCACTCTGTGTTCACTTTTTCTAATACTTGGATTTCACGCTTAAGGATAACCGATTAACCACTATCCCTCCGTTAGTCGCGCGAATCTCTCGGATGCATAGTAAAAATAGTTACGGTGTTGCGTCTACACGGTGGATAAGAACGTGATCATCCTTTTTCTATCTACCTTTCGTCACTCACCCTTGGATTCAGTGTCAAAGACGAGGGAGATTTCTTAATATTTCAGGCGGCAGGAGCATTTGAATCTCCTAGATGCAGCGCGTCCAACAACGTCTGTTTTTATAACTTAGATCTATTTTGTAAATTTTGTTTTTTGTTTTCTTGTAAAATAGTGTAGTCTTCAGTTTTATACGAAAATAAACAAGCATTTTGTAATTTTGCCACTCGCCTAGCCAGCGACTGTATTTTATTCAATCCTCAATCTGGCTGAAATAAGCTCCCAAAATATCTATATGGGAATCAAAATGACTCTAAGAGCATATATCTTGGAAAACTAGGCTACGAACTTTTGAAAGAGAACTTCCCAAGACGGCCCGAGAAATACTGATGAGCCTCGTTCATTTTGATTCAAGATTGAAGAAATATATGATATACAACGCCCCTATCAAGACGAAAATTTAAGAGAAACATCACCAGGAACTTGGAAAAGAAGATACTGTTCCTTTTTGTCAGGACATCAAGAAAAGATTAGTAAAATATTTTAAAGTATTAGAGGAATAAAAAATCCACATACCTTGAACATTGTAAGCTCATCTGTGAAATCATAAAATGTAAACAGTGGTAACGCAGTTTTAATTAACCATCAACTTTTTGATGTTTTTTCGTTTAAATATCTCAGTTTCTGATTCTATTTTAAGTATTATGTTTTGTAAAATACATTCCCATTACAAATCTAACCAATAAAACAATTAAGTGATCCTCAAACGTAAGTATGCGTTGATGCATCTGCGAGATGCAGCTCGCCTAGTGGAGGCTTAACCTCACATATCCAACGTCAGGCACTTAGATAGTAGATACGTTTGCATAAAATTAAGTCATCTCTACGGAAAGTGGCTTTTAAACTAAAATCATAGTTAAAGACTATTTTCCACAAGTGGATTAGTAGTAGAGCCCGAATAGTACTCGTTACAGCTATAATAGATACATAAAACAACATAAATAGGATACTCTCTCTCTCTTACGCCAATTTACCTCTAATCGTTTCCACTTCCCTGCATATGGGAAGGGCCCCTGATCCCCCGACGATTAATCACAAGTTTCGTATTAAGTGAGACCCGTTCCCTGATTAATGATCCGCTTCCTGATTTTCACCCACTTCCTGCTGCTGCCCCAAAACGAAAAAAAAAAGTCTAACTGGTGCGATATTCGTTGTCAGTATCGAATCACTCACGGGACTATGTCATTTTTTTTATTTTTAATATCGAATGATATAGACGTATGTATTTTGCACCCTCGATTGTGGACTCCAAGGTAACGAATCAATTATTGGGATATAGGAAACCGTAATTCTATTATGATGCATTGATGAATGTTTTAAATGTGTTTTGTTAAAGAACTGTGTCCGAAAATTGGATGATTGCGTCCTATAAATATATTTTTTGAGGAATTAATTATTTAAGAGCTTTGGAAAAAAATTGTCAACTTTTTGCATCATATTTTCGAATTTCAATTTTTTTCCCCAAGTGTCGTTTGCTAATATTTTCAAATAATCACTTTAAAACGACGGGAAAAATATATATGAAATAGCGATGTTGATACACTAGGTAAAAGCCCGTGCAATGGCGGGCTGAACGGAGGGGAAAGAAACAAAAAGTTCAAAGTAATTTCAAAAAAGAATATTGGACATGCTGATTTTGTGAAGGGAAGGGAAAATTTATAAAAGTAGACAAAGCCCTGCAACGCTGGGCCATGCAGCTAGTTTTTCTTAAAATTCTGCAGAAAAACCAAATTCGAGAAAAAAAAACTCCTCAACTAACGAAAAAATACATGCAATAGTCTTCTTTTAAATTTTCTTTCAAGGAATTTTATCTCATCATCCCAAGCTGCCACGTTGGCACATTTCATAGTAAGCTAATGCAAATTTACATAGGCTATTGATTTTTAACAATCACTGTATTAACTAAAGGAAGTCATATGATTATCAAAATTTCCAGTAGGAAAAAATATAAAAGCTGAGATCTCCAGAATGTAAAAAAGCACGCTTTTGTCCATGTGGATTTGTGTTGCTGCTATTCGCTTTGTCGCTTTATATATTAAAATTAATAAAATGTGGAACTAAAATCAGTAAACGTTTCATCAATCCATGAAAGGTCTGTAGTCAGATAAAGATGTCCAACATGTCTCATTCTGGTGAAATCGTTACATATAAAGGGTGTTTTTTTAGAGGTATAGAATTTTAAATTGCAATAAAACAACGATGTATTATTCGATTGACATGAATTTTTTTATTCGAAAGATAATCTTGTGGCATTACATTTTAAATATGATTTCTGACATATGACTGTCACAGCTAGCTCGGATGCAGTCCAATCTGGACGTCCAATTTTCGATGACTTTTTCTAACATTTGTGGCCGTATATCGGCAATAACACGGCTAATGTTGTCTTCCAAATGGTCAAGCGTCTGTGGCTTATCCGCATAGACCAATAACTTTATATAGCCCCACAGAAAATAGTCTAGCGGTGTTAAATCACAAGATCTTGGAGGCCAATTCACAGGTCCAAAACGTGAAATTAGGCGGTCACCAAACGTGCCTTTCAATAAATCGATTGTAGCACGAGCTGTGTGACATGTTGCGCCGTCTTGTTGGAGCCACAGCTCCTGGACATCATGATTGTTCAATTCAGAAATGAAAAAGTTAGTAATCATGGCTCTATACCGATCACCATTGACTGTAACGTTGTGGCATTCATCGTTTTTGAAGAAGTATGGACTAATGATTCCACAAGCCCATAAGGCGCACCAAACAGTCCGGTTTTCTGGATGTTACGGTGTTTCGACATACACTTGTGGATTAGCTTCACTCCAAATGCGGCAGTTTTGTTTGTTGACGTAACCATTCAACCAGAAGTGAACTTCATCGCTAAACAAAATTCGCTTATGAAAATCGGGAACAACGGCAATCTCGTTTTGGGCCCATTCGACGAATCTACGCCTTGCTTGATGATCGTTTTGATGAATTGTCAAACCAAACTGAGAATAAATCACTTGACAGCTGTTAAATCGGTCGCCAACTTGGAAAGTAATGCCAACTTAAACTTCTATACCTGGAAAAAAGCACTCTTTATATGTTACCGTTAAAGTGTGAAATCCGTTATTTCATAGATTAACTAGGTATTTCATGAAATAACGATACAAGTCAGTTAAAGTATATAAAATTATTGAATTCTGCGATTTAACTAGGTATTCTGTGGAATAACGATTCTTGATCGTTCAAATATGAAATTCCCTATTCGAAAGTTCTTTGAACCGATTCTAGCTGCTCTAGGAAGGATTTTTCCCATTAGGTACTAGAGATGGCAGCACTCGTACTCTAGAGCAGCGGTTGTCAAACTTTTTGACCTCACGGACCAGTAAACTCATAATTTAAATCCCAAGGACTACTAACATGATTTTTAAGTGGTAGATCACAATTTTTTTATAAATATATTTAAGAACACAATCAATGCATCTTAAAACATAGCTTAACGTGATGAGTGAGTATATTCCGCGTTTTTTAGGGGACCAGCGAAATATTCTCTTTGACCACCACTTTGGCGACCTCTGCTCTAGAGGTGTCAACGAGAATTAATTTTCATTGAAGAAGTTCCAATTATTGACACAATGCTTTGATCTGTTTCAACAGCGTAAAGTTGCGGTACTAGACAAGGATTTAAAAAGTGTTCGCGTGTAAAAAAAAAGGTGCAATGGTAAGAAAGTGGGCTTGTTTCAAAAATAATAAGCAGTGCAATCCAAAGTGTCATTACATCAATCTTTGGTCTAATAAATAATGAATAGTAAAACAAAGGTATCTCATAACATTTAAATTAATATTCTCTTATATTTTTGTTTTAAAATGTTTACGCAATGTTTTTATGAAGCAACGGTTTTTTCTTCACAGTATGTATTTTTGTAGGTAATATTTAAATATATTCTATCTTTACAACGTATTCTTTTCTTCCCTTTTTGTTTAACTAATGTTAGAAATAAGAGCAATATAATAAATTATATCATCTGCTTTCCCTTATTATTTTTCAATTATTCATCCGCAAAAGAGATAAAATGTATTTTTAGAGGGATTTTGTTATTTATGATCAAATAATTTACATAATATCTTTAAAATTGTTTATTTTTCATTTTAACGGTCTCTGTGCTTAGTTATTTCATAGAATAACTAGGTAAAGTATGAAATTTTTTTTCATTTACTATATACCTTAACTGACTTGTTTAGTTATTTCATGAAATACCTAGTTATTCTGTGAAATAACTGAATTACACATTTTAACGGTAACATATATATGGAGAAAAAAATACATCGCAAAAGAGAAATTTTAGAGACAATCATTTCATACATTTGTACTTGAATGTTGTGACTTAAAATTGTCATAACAGTTTCCAAAAAATTATTTCATGCGATTAAATATATTACAGTTTTGTTTTTTTCTATAACTGCATTCTACCTGTATTTTTATTATTTTCTTTATTACAACAGTAATTTTCCATAAAAAAAAAGTGAGTCTGTGTCATCTCCATTCTTCAATGTAGCCGCTGTAGTCGAACGGTGGTGTTCGCTAACTCGACCGCTTTTGCCAAGGCGCGGCTTCCAGTTCTGGTGTTTTATTTAAGACCCACCTTGATGCACGTGAAATCTAGCTAGACTTAAAGTTTCACGTAAATAAAATCATTACGATTATAATCACAAATATATGATGTAAGTATTATATACTATTATTTATTTATCAAATGTCTAATCCAGGGGTCGGTAACCTTTTAGCTGCGGCGTACCAAAGCAATTTCCCAATAAGACTCCACGCACCACATAGTAGATGTTTGAAACAATTCGATTACCTCTGTAAAGCATGATGAGATAGAGAATAGAGGACAACAATATACATTTGCAGTGTTATTATCAATTAAATTTTCATCATTAAAAGATATTTCCTAGCTTAAAAATAACAGCATAAAATATAACTATTTCTTCAACAAAAATTTTTAAAAATTTAAAGTTATATATACTATGTTCTTTAAACATATTTATTAAAATAAGAAATAGACGACATAAAACAGAAATATTTCCCTTAGTTAGAGTTAAATAAAAAGGTAAATAAATTTTATATTAAAAACCTAGTGCTTGCACCAATCAATATTGATATCGCAAAATCAGGAGTATAATTTTTGATTTTCAATTTGGCACTATTCTGAGTATTCAGCTGTTAAGGTATCCAGCTACGTTCGGAACCGTGATTTTAAAAAAGCACATAAATGGATAATTTTCATGATATTTAGTGTCACTTAGATTAGAATACATGTATAAAATTGTGTTAAAGACATTTTGAAAAAAAAATTAAATACGATATTTCGGCAAAAAAATAACTTAGAATAATCTTTTTTTAAAGTGTTCTCCTTTTGCGAAAAAAGTTTCAACAAATATTATAATATTTAAACAATTATTATAATATTTTACCTGTATATAGACCTCTGTTCAAAGGCTCAACCAGAATTTTTGAAATATATAACTTAGAAGTGGGTTTATCCATATTTTACGACAACAGAGGGGAGAAATTTTAAGAAAAAAACGCCGATAATTATTTGAAATAGCGGTAACTCTGAAAATAATGCAAATTTTTCAAGCATCATAGATGAGCCTCTGTACAGAGGTCTGACCTATATACAGGCAAAATATTATTATAATAGAAGAATTTTTTAAAAAAGGAAAACATTTTGAAAAAAGATTTTTCTAAGTTAATTTTTTTGTTGCCGAAATATTTTATTTAAATTGTTTTTTTGTCAAAATGTCCTTAAAACAATTTTATACATGCAATCTAATCTAAGTGATACTAAAAATTATGAAAATTATCCATTTATGCGTCTTTTTAGAATCACAGTTCCGAACGTAGTCGGATACCTTAACCAATTTCTTTGCGGGCTCGAAATTTTTTCCATATGAGGAAAGTTTTTTTTTATTTAGATACGTATAACCAAAGGAAAAAGTAGAATACATATGCAATTTTCTCTCTTCAAACTATTAAATCTCAAAAGTTATTTACAAAATAGATGTTAATTCATCTTAAGAGGGTTTTTTTCGGATTTCCATAAATGTCAACAACTCGGAAGATGTTTATCAAATAAGGTTCATTATAATTTTATCAACTTCCATCCACTCAAAAAATTGACAAATATGTAGAGTAGTGCAGAGTGCCATTCAAAATTGTACCGCGTGCCACATGTGCCATTTGTTTCATAGGTTGCTGACTCCTGGTCTAGTCATTGACTATAAGATCTTTAAAGGCAAAGAGCTCTCCAATACTTTTTTTGAAACACAGTTTCAAATATTTAAGTGCAGGGCCCACGTCCAAATGAGCAGCGTCCATGACTTGCCCAGAATCACACAAAACACATAAAAGTGAGACAGTCAAATTAAAACGAGACAAATGAACACAAAGACAGTTTAACCTCAGTTAATGCAATAGTCAATCAGCGCAATAGTTTAAACTCAGCCACAGCTATAGCACGAGAAGAGTCCTAGACACAGTCAGGTTTTATCAAAATCTCCGAAGTTTATTTTTTTGTAACACAGGAAATTAATTTCAAGTTTAGGAAAGATAATAGGTAGGCCTTTGGAAAACCTTTTTGGAGAAAAAATATCTATTCACAATTCATTAAGTTCTTTTGATTGTTTTTGTTTTATTTATTTTCATTAAATACACATCAATATATACATATGAATGTAAATAAAATATGCTTTAATAAACATAACTTTGTTGAATATATGTTTTTCTTTTTTGCAATATCGCTTAACACGAAATTCTTTTAAGACGAAAAATTATTTCAGAACCCTCAGTTTCATGTTAAATGATTTCCACTGCACTTGCTAGTATCAAGAACATGACATGCACTGAATAAGGGGCATTACTTTTAGAAATATCATTGAAGGTATCCAACTACGTTTCGTATCCGTAATATTGCAAAAGCGTATAAATTGATACTATTTATGATATTTAGTGTCACTGAGATTAAAATTCATGTATAAAATTGTTTTAAGAATGTTATTACTATAAAAAATGATTTAACTGCAATATTTTGGCAAAAAACTAACTTAGAATGGCCTATTTTTAAGAAGTTCTCCTTTTATGAAAAATGTTTCTATAATAATAAAATATTTTGCTTATATATAGTAAAGACTTCTCCAGTGCGCTTCAACTAGCATTTTTGAAATATATAAATTAAAAGGGGATTTATCCATATATTTTAATACCACAGACGGGAGAAATTTGACGTAAAAGACGCCGATAATTTTTTTTCAATCGGAAATAACTCTGAAAATAATGAGAATTTTTCAAAAATCCTAGTTCAAGTGCTCAGGATAAGTCATTACTTTATATAAGCAAACTAATAGAAAAGAAGAATTTTTCATAAAAAAGAACTTTTGAAAATAGGCCATTCTAAGGCTCCCTTCACACCAAATGACTCGACCAGGATTCGCCTTCGTCATTTCCCGCTCAAATAAGCCAAGATTCGCTTCTCGCATTCACACCAAACAAAATCGGTTCAATACGCCGTCATTCTGACTTACGCGTGATTCGGCAGGTCAGATTTTCTTCCGTGATTCACCAGCAGCCGGGAGTGAATTTAAACAAATAGAGTGTTTATTGTTATTGTTTTTTATATTATTAGTGATTATATCACATAATGTTTCTATTAAAGAAGCTAATTTTAGATATTTAAAGATTTTAATGTTCTTATTAGGGTTAGCATGAGTTTATTTTTACGCCAATAGATGGCGCTTATATTTTTGTGTGGTATTCATAGTATTATTTTTCATTATGTAAACTAACTCTAGTTCTTGTCGCCGAGTGTGTAGGCTGTACTTTAGCCATGCTAATCTTGCGCAAATAACAAATTAGTTTTTCATGTATTATTTTATTCAATTTTAGAAATTTGAAAACTTTATTCTTTACTTTTTAATACTTTAAAGCAAAATGTGTTGTTTTTTTTTTTTTTTGGAGGGGAGGGAATATTCTGAGGGTTGTTTGAAATAGCTTTACAGATCAATTTGATAAGAATTTATTTAATTTTGGGAGAGAAATTTTTTTTAATATTTATAAGAATGCTAAAATAAAATAAAACACCGATATTGTCGATAATTTTAATTTTTTAAAAAATATTTCATTTTTTATTACATAGATCTCAAATTTTGTTATATGAAACAAACAAAATGTAAATGGGATGTAAAATTTTTAATTCATTAATGTATTAGCAAACCATTTTTATAGATACATAATCAAAAAAATAGTTATTCTATACTACAAAAGCTGTAGTATATAACAACATTTGAAATGCGTTTTAAAAACATTAGATATATTATTTGTAAAAGTAATTGCATTATAAAATATTGTTACAATATATATTCATTATTTGTTATTACTTTTCAAACTATAATTACATTTGATACTAACAGGCAAAATAGAAAAAAATAAATAAATAAAACCGTTCTTATATTTTTTGTTTTATATATTTCAACTTCAAAATAAATGAAAATACAGTTGTAAAATTAATAGCTTGAAATGTTAATCGTCTTAAAATATTAAAAAAAGCATCAATGTTGGACAGGAACTGATGGAAGATTGATTGACCCGTGGCGGTGTGAAGGCAAATCTCTGTTCATTCAAAATCGCTGTGAATTGGAAAGATTGCTACAGATTCAGAATCGTTTGGTGTGAAGGAAGCCTAAGTTAATTTTTTGCCAAAATATTACATTTAAATATTTTTTATTGCAATATAATTCTTAAAAGAATTTTATAAGTGTTTTCTAATCTAAGTGGCACTAAATATCACGAAAATTATTCATTTATGCTGTATTTTAAAATCACGGTTCCGAACGTACTCGGATACCTTAAGTGATTTTCTGATATATTTGTGAAATGAGTCGTGGCCTAATGGACATATAGCAGCTGACGTATATATATATGGCTTCATAGGGGAATTGAATATCTCTCTCATTGGTATAATAATTCAACATCATCCTATTTGCATTGACAGCACAGTTACTGTAAAACGGAAGTTAATTTACCTTTTCTCCGAGCAACCAAACGCGCAAAATATCTCTTCCTGTATCGAAATCCTCTAAAATCCTTTTTGACAAAGATACCGCACAATTTCCAGCCTATCCTTTCCCACCCTGCAAAGTCATAAAAGAAGAAGAAAAAAAAGAAAAGAAAAGAGGAAAAAAGGTTGCAGTAAATGCTTCCGAGATGGTAAAAAGGAGTGGGAAAAAGATTCACCCCGGAACAAAAAAGGAGGCCAAAGACACGACTTCAATTTTCGTCTTTCCAACCCGCGTCTCAGCTGTCAGATTTCGAAGTGCGAATAAAATTGCTATTCTGAAAAGCGCTTATCTCTCTTATTTTTAGCGTGGGTACACGCTCTTCTCCTTTTATCACCTTCGAAAAAAAAAGTATAAAAAGGAGAATAAAGAGGAGGGCCGATTTGGTGAAAAATAAAAAGGAGTAGCAGCAAACGTCGAGATATTTTGTTCGTCTTTGTACGAGATACATTTGATAAAACAGTAACCGTTGAAAGCAGTAATTGAACCAACCTCTCAACGTATTCAATTCGGGATGTTTTACGCATCGTATCATCCGGGATGTATAATAATAGATAGGATTTGGATTCAGCAAAATTGGATGTTAGGCTTTAACATAGACAATGTTTCCTTCTTTTCGGTTTTGTTGTTTTCTGACATTCTTCCTTATTTCTTAAGAAATGTTTAAGATGTAGATTTGGTAATGTGTAATTGAAGTATTTTTGTTTGCTTAAGGGCTTAAGTTTTCCAGGTTTGTTTTTGACAGCGTAAAAATTTTATTCTTATTTATAACAATGCTAAACTAAGTTTGTGACATTCAGGTATAGGCGGAGTG
Organism: Trichonephila clavipes; assembly: GCA_019973935.1. Taxonomy (NCBI): domain Eukaryota; kingdom Metazoa; phylum Arthropoda; class Arachnida; order Araneae; family Nephilidae; genus Trichonephila; species Trichonephila clavipes. Next base: position 82,301 of record BMAU01009843.1, on the reverse strand, counting down.
TGGTTGTAAACGCTTAGAATGTTTTCTTTTTTCATATTAGTTATTTTCTAACAATGCATTTACAAATATTTAAGAAAATGTGAAGACTAAAATAGACATAGAGAATGTGGCAAAAAATATTTACTGGTTTCGTTTTGAGGATTAAATTCTTAATGCTTTTTCTTACTAGTGCAAAAATTTTGCTCTTACGCATCTCAGTATTAGCCTAAAAATTAATTATCTGTATTAAATCTATAATTAAAAATTGTATGCTTTTACTTTAGAAAATTTAAAGGGCTATTTTTGCTTGTGACTTTCCGTAAAATTATTGATATCAATGTAATGAAAACTTTTCGGTATTTTACACAGTTAATAAATTTATTCTAAGCACAAAAAAGCATTTATCTTTTACTTCTTAAACATTTTTATGTGTCATTATGTGAAACATTAATCTGAATATTGATTACTGATAATTTACCGAAAAGTTTAAGGTGTAATTAATACTAAGGAATTTCAGTTAATAACACTTTCTAACAGAATTTACTATTGCAGGACATTTGTTTTGTACATACATAACATCTTAATCGCTTTGCTACGAAAACTGAAAGTACGCTTTGCTACGTGCATAAGTGTTAGTGTTCAAATAACTGAGACTTAATTACATCAAAACTATAATGTGAAAAACGAACTGTACTGATAAGCATTCTATAATTCGAATATATATAAACGCATTCATAAAGCTACATAACAATTATCTTTAATTCTAATAAAACACCATATATAAATCTAATACTCTAAAACAAGGCTGTCAAATTCAAAGACTAACTTGGGCCAAGCATATATATATGTGTGTGTGTGTAAGGATAATTCAATTAGATTAAAAATTAAATTCCCTATCTAGCACTTAACTCATATTTTTCATTTGATCTTCAAGTATCAAACTAATTACCCATTTATCTCTTCTGAACATATGGCATAGCCAATTAACATGTCTAATTCCAGAACGTTATTAGATTTAATAGCCCTATATGTCAGCATTAACTTTCAAGTACACTCATAAAATCAGAGGTACTTCTCACACCTGGCTTAAGTGGTAAAACACTTAGATTTTTCACTTTGGCGTTCTTTTTTTCTCTGCCTCACAGCGTCAGAACTTGTACAGATTTCATCAAATAAAGATCCTTTTTAAAACTAAGTCTGATTCTGGGTGAAAAAACATGTCATATACATATATATACTTACAAATTTAATGTTTGCGTTCTGACACTTGACATTTCATCTCTACTACTACCTTTCCTAATTTTATTCGCGATTATTACTTTCAAAAAACTGACCCAAGGTGTGCATCATTGATATTATTTCTAACAGGAGAGATTTACTTTCTTTCATAATTTAAAATATAACTTCTCGCCCCATTAAGTACTTTCAAACACGGAAGTAATTTCAAATGCGAATTCTCGAGTATTTTCAAACGCGGCTGGCAAGTATTTGTAAAATTCGAGCACACCCACATGAATGAATTTTGCCTTCAAATTTGATTCGCGCTGAATGTCTCGATTAGCTCCATTTGTATAGGGCTGTATGGGTATTGAGTCTATATTTAATGAGAAAATCGAAGAAACTAAAAAGAACTTGTCTTCCAAAGAATTAATATAACAGAGTAAATCTTATTTCAAATTCAGTTCTAAGATTTGAAATTTTTTTCTGCATGTTTTTGATACGATGCAGTAACAACTAAACTTGATTTGTTCATCTTGCACGTCAGGAAGTGCATTAAAACTTTCACCTTTCAGTTGTTTTTTACAAAGATGATATATTATTGTATGCCCATATGCTCGGGCCACAAAATTGTGATTGTTGCGGGCCGCTAATTCGACACCCCTGCTCTAAAAATAAAATATATGATGTATCAGGGGTGGCTCTAAGGACGAACAAAGCGGACCTTTGCCCGGGGCCACAAATTCTAAGGGCGGCACATGGATTCAATTTGAAAAATATTTTCTTTTGTTGCAAAAAATTTTATATATTTTTGAACCACTATTGAGTGGAGATTTGGTATTTCCTTTATACTATCTTACTTCCTTATTTTGTATTCTCTTTGATAAATGTCAGTTTTTTTTATGTGGAAACTTAAGAGTTAGAGGCGTGAGTATATGTTCAATCGTGCAATTTTATAAGTTTACACATCTTTCTCGTGTAATTTTTCACCATCCCGGAGTAGGGTTAAAATGGACATTCCTTTCACCCATATAAGGTCCGGTGTCAACTATTCAAAAGAGGACAGGGACCATAAGAGTTTTTGTAGATAGAGAGTTACAGAAAGTGTTTTATTTTAGTCTTGATTGTAGTTACTTTAAGGTAAAATAAATTTTTGTGATCCCCACCATCAGTAGACTCATTTTAGAAAAAATTGGCATGCTGAAATGAGCGATTAATTCTTTTACATTTACTCGTTTGAATTAACAATAGGTCACTATATATTTAATTTCGAATTATTTTGTATTGTTTTGTAAATATATATACATATATATATATATATATATAAATATATACATACATATATAAATATATATATATACATATATATATATATATATATATATATTTATATATATATATATATATTTATATATATATATATAAATATATATATATATATATATATATATATATATATATATATATATATATATATATATATATATATATATATATATATAATATTGTAATACTCTCTTTTATTCTCAAGAATTATTCGTTTTAAATGTATGTATCTGTTAACAATATCTTTTTAATTATAATTTTTTTTTCTGAGAAAGGGGTGGCATTTTCCATTTTTGCCCGGGGTGGCAAAACTGCTAGCGCCGGCTCTGGATGTATTACTTACAAAAATTTCCTTTTGACTATCTTTCAAACAAAAATTTCGGCTTACGTAAATTTATATTTAATGTAAAACAAATAAATATTTTGAAATATGGTCCTTCTCTCTACAAATAAATTGACTTTTGTAAAAATATTTTCTTTTTCAAATAAAATGGCCTGTTATTTTTTAAAAAAATTATTAATGGAGTACATGTATAAATCTTATAAACTTGCATAAATTAGTTATTTGTATTATTCAGTTGATACAAATCAAACTTCATTGACCGTTTTCGGGGAATAATACTAAGAGATGAGAAGATGATTAAAAATAATTGTTGAAATACAAAATTCAAATTTGTTCAAGTATGAAATTCAGCATGCATAGTATCTATGCATATTTCTTTTCTCTACTTTTCCTTTAACTTTTTTCAAGCCTAGTAATTAAGCAAATATAAGGGAACGGTGTGTGACCCCTTAAAACAATGCTCAAGACTACAGTCTTAATTCCTAAGACTAAAAGATTGCTAATGTATTTGTCATTTATACAAATTTAAACGTGAACTTATTTTTGGTGTTACTCAATCTCTACTAGCTTTATAACACTTCTTTCCATACAGGGTTCTATTTCTCAGAATTTTTCTATTATTTACTTTTATTAAAATATAACAAAACTTTTGTTTCAGTAACTGTATTGAATTTTTTTCAACAAAAGTTACAGATGATGGTAATATTCAAAGTCATTTCTGGTTGGCTCAACCCAGTGGCAAAATGGGCTCAATCCATGTTCCGTCATAGTCACATGATCATAATAACCATGTGTTTTTAACCAATCAGTTGAAAAAAACAGGTGACGTCATAGTCACACGATGAAAATAATCATGAGTTTCCAGCTATTCAGTTCATGCGCTTCGTTTTTGCTAACTTTTGATCTTTTCAGAAACGTTCTCTTAAAAATATAAAAAAATGTCAGCAACAATAATGCACATTGGTAGACAAAATGCATTTTATTTAAAAGTACATACATAAAGAAGATCTTTTTTAAAATGAAAAATCTTTTGAAGAAATATATTTTTTATAACAATTGAACATTTCTACCGAACTATAAAATTTGAAATTTTACCGAAGTCTTACAAATAGAACAACAAGTACAATTAGTTTGATGTCTGTTTTGAATTCAATGGAGAACACGTGTTTGTCTTTATCATGTGACCTTCATGACTTCAGCTCATTTAACTGTGCACATGATATTTTTAAATAGGACTGATTAAGTAATAACATATAAACTACAAGTTCCATGGAAATTAGAGCCAGATATAAGAATTTGTGAAAACAATCTTTAGAATGGTATTCAATTTCTTCGAGGTACAAAAGCACGGCGAATATGTTATTATAATGATTTATCAATTCGAAAGAAAGGAGAGAATTCTCATTAAAACTAAAATATAGATAGCATTTGAATATATATATAACAACGAAATTTATTATGTATAAAACATCATTTAGTACAAAATAATAGATACAAACTACATTTACTTTGACAATATCCGATTTTCTAAATAGATGCAAGCAATAACTGCGATGCACATTCATAACTCTAAGCACCCATTTCTCTCTTGCAGACCGTTTCGTAACGATGCGAGTGAGATATACATGCTATAAGCCCATTACTTTTACTGCGAGCCGGGATGTAAGGACGGTTGCGGGGGGACGTTCAGCGTTGTAAAGCCCCCTCCCCCTTTCGTCTACCCTTACAATACAAAAATGCTCCATTAAGGATTTCATTCATGAATCCAAAAGTTTCTTTTTCAATAAATCTCCAAAAAGCAGGGATAAAAATAGATTTGACAATGTCATAAAAATGTACAATCGAAAAAATAAAGTTATCACAAAATAAAAAAGGTTTAAAAGGAAAGAAAAAAAAATCAAGATAAAGTAAGAAAAAATATAAAATCATCTGGGATTTCGCATTGGAAGAGTAAAAATCCTTTTGAATCGTTCTTTAGGTTGGTATACACCGTATGAAAAAGTTACCCCCACGCTCACTTTTCCTTCTCGAAGAGTCCGGATAGTTTGAAAAATAAGAAGTTGCTTCCACTCCTTTTTTTTCTTTATTCAGTTTCTTATTATTTGTCTCTTTTTTTCTAGACCATTCAAAATGTTTCATGCTTGCCGAACCATTTATTGTATCGAATGTTCCGCCATTTGGCGATTGATTGCCGTCTGCGCCATTTCCTTGGCGATGGCGAGTCGTTTCCGTTTGATACTGGACAAGGAATGTAAAATCTCAAGTATGAAATTGTTTTTCAGATAGGTTTTGCGTCTGGCTTAACTTTCAGCTATTTCCAGCGCTCACATCATCCTACGAATGTAGAGTAGGTATTTTTTGTCGGTCCATTTTTCCACAAGAATAACGGCTACATTTATTTAAATTGCACACACATAGCTGATTCTTTAAGTAAAAATGTTATTTTTTTATTTAATATGGATTCATCGATTGGAACTAAAATTAAATATGGAATTATGTGAAGAAACAAACACATCTAAAAATAGTTTTTCTTACATATCTTTAGAAACAATGTATATTCGGATTAAACCCTGTTTTTCTAGAAAACAAATCCTTTGTAATTTTTTACAATGATGTGTTGAATTTCATTTTGTATTTCATACTGTGACTTGGTTATGAGGAGAGATGCCAACTAAAGAACTCGTCATCCCATCGCGGTTTTAAAATTTAAAGAATATTTATTAAGAGTCCCTAGAACGCCTTAAGACTTCTTGAGGCTCTGGGCCCCTATGCAAATGTTGGCCTCTCCTGGGATCCTTAATCCTCTGCACGGAACACCAATTTTTTTACCGCACTGAGGACCATCCGTCTGACAGACGGATACGTAGTTTGTTTTGAAATTTTATTACCTTAAGGACTGTTTTAAATGTACTTATAGCTCATGAAATGTAGTATGGTACAAATAATATGTGTGGGGTTAAATCAAGCAAAACAATAAATTTTTAACACTAGAATTGTGACTAGTATTTTTATAAACTTGATTAAAAAATTATTTATATTCATGTAAAAGTAGATAAAAAAAATAATACCGAACACGAAAAATCTATACGAATATCCTTCTGATAGACGGGATAGATAAGAAAAATCGCAACTTTCGTGAGTTGAAAAGAATCGTCAATTACCACCACGTGATCCTCTCACTGGGTAGAGTCCAACTGAAGATGTCAAGGCAGCCCACCCCAAATAAACACCACAGCGTTATCTACAGGCATCAGAACAAATCATCCCCGTCTGAGAGACGGATGTTCCGATCAGAGGGTTAAAAAAGTAAATAAAATACATATTGCCAAATACTTGTACAAATGTGAACCCGATACAAATAAGTGTGAGTAACATAAAATCTCCCAAAAACCAGGCATAAACCGACTTGACCGACTGCAGTCCTTCGAATGAATGAGTAATAACTGTGTATGACATGAGTGGTCTAGACATGGACGATGGTCATCACATAATAGTGCAGTCTTCAAGGATGTCTTAAGACTTCTAGAGGCCCTAAACCCTTACACAAAAGTAGACATTGGGCCCCTAAGTAAAAGTAGGCCATTTGTCTCAATACAAATGTAGGCCCCATCCCTATGACACATAAAAGTAGACAAGTACATAGCATACATTATCAGATACTCGTACAAATCCGAAGCAAACGAATGTTATGACTTACAATCGCACAAACCGGCAAGACCGATTTCCACCATTTGACTAAAGGAGTAATAATGGTGTAGGGTGGTAGGTCTAGACCAATACATGAGCAGCGGTCTTTACACGTAGCCAGTTGACATATTGTCCGAAAGTCCAAAAGATCCAAGTTTCCTCAATAGATAAGAGGTCTTCCCTTAAAAACTGAGCAATAATCAGGATTTCGCTTACAGATCCCAATACCATTCCCCTTTTTAATAAAAATTTCAATGCCCGAGACAGCGTCTACACCCATTTTGCCATCAGTATAGATCTGTAATGTGTCACGCGGGATTTTATGAACAGTCTCCAAAGCAAGCTACCTAAGAGTGTATATATATATATATATATATATATATATATATATATATATATATAATCCCCCTAGCATCCATTTAATTAACTCTTTTAATAATATTGAAATAATCTTTTAATTATTAGGTTCAAACTAACACCCTGATCTTAATCGCAATCGACTAATATTATTACATCATAAATCCCTTTCCCTCTCATTATAACCAATCAGAGTCTTATTACAAAAATGCCACGCAGTCTTCACCGTCGGGTATAAAACCCGATGTATCTGGAAATCTCTCTTCTTCGCTCTTTTCTCTGTAGTCATGTAGCTGGTTGCTTTGTGTTGTGTGTTGTAGTGTCTTTGTCTGTGTTGTGCCGTCCATGTTCATCGCAATTAATATGCCTAGGTGTTTCAAGATATTCAATAAATTGGATTACTAATCTACCAAACTGCCTCGTCAATCTTTACATAAAAGTTACATCAACATACAGAGAATCACATCACCGGCCACGCCCTACCTTTGGTTTTCTACAGTAATAACATCCACTCGTCACGTCTTACAATTATATTTACCATACAACAGAATTATTGCAGAAGCATTTCATAAATATATATATATATATAACTTTTTTTAAATTTTAAAATAAAACCTTTTTATATGATCTGTACGGCTGTTATTTTGAGCTGCGTCTTATCTTTTCACTTAGTTCAGAATAACTTTATATATGTTATTACGGAGGACAATTATCAATGGTTAAGAGATCTATTCAATGCAGGTCTGCATATTCCTCCTAAAAGAAAATCTATCTTTTATGGTATTCATTGGTGCTTTCTGAAATTTCTCTGCGCCACAATCTTTCTCTGAAGTAGCCCAAAAGTTATGCGCATAATTAGCGATGGCTGATTGTGTCGTAAGCACTTTCTAAATCCAGGATTTCCTCTCTAAAATGGTATATTCCTGAACCTAGTATCATAATTGAGTGCCCTGTCTTTTGGCAGCATTCTAAACGATTTCTAATGAATATTCATTCTAATTGGAGGAAGCAGAATCTTTGTCTGACAGAACTTTTAAGTGGATTTTGCTGAGGCAGCTGAAAAATGGGGTTCTGGATTATTTGTGCCTGTTTGTTTGTAGTGTCAGAAGAGCTGAAAGTGTAATTTGTCAGTAAAGTGAAAAAGAATCAAGGGATTGTTTTTGAGCTTAAATTTATGGGGAGGAAATTTTGGAGAATATTCGTGACGTAAGGATTCTAATTTGTCGTTTTTTTACATCTTTTATAATCCTACTTAATGAAGTTATTAAGATGATAAGTATGTTAGGATTACAGAAATGGCTAAATAACCACTAATAATACCTTGTTTCTATTCTGAATTAGAATGAAATGCAAATTAAAATATAATGTCGTATAATATAAAAAAATAAGAACATAAATGTTTGAGCTTGATGGGTACTGCACATAATTGCATCATATGATACATTATGATGAGAATTAATTGTAGTATTTGCAGTTATACCTTTTAATAAAAATTGAATGATCTTATTGTTAAGTTTCAAATATTTTTTTAAAATAACGTAAATTATATTTTTCGCACTTCAAGTTATTTTCAAGTATTTCATGTTAGCTTTTCTTACAGATACAATTTCTGTTCAAAATTGGTGTAGATGATTATATCTTTTATAGAAATTAAAACAAAATTAAGTTTTGAATTCTCAATTCCTTTTTTGCGTGTTTGTGAGTTTCCTTAGTTTGTTTCTTTGCGGATTAGTCCAATAATCTATGTAAAAATATTTTTTTTAGGATGTATATTCTCCATCATTCAACTCTGTATACAAGATAACTTTGAATATAAATAGATCGATTTTTACATAATAACTAACATCAAAGTACTAGATTATGCAATTAGACCAAATGAGAAACATCATAATGTATAGAAATTAATTCCATATACTGTTTTCAAGAGGGTTACGGTATTTAACAGCTCATTTTTGAACTATATTTAATTTACAAACACGACCTTAATTAATGAAAGCAATAATTTCTAATTCGTAGTTTCAATAGAAAATATACGCTTTTGAATAAATGACTGTAAATGGAAAATCATTCGCTAAAGAATCTGTTAAGTTTATGTAGCCATATGGAATATTTTCCGAAAGAATGAAGATGAATAAATATTTTTAAAGTCCTATGTAATATACATAAACATCTTTCACTACATCATAAAGTCGAGATGGTGTGTGTGTGTGTTTGTCAGATATAGCCTCATATATTACATAACTCACACTAAATTCAATGATTATATTTATGATTCAAATTGAGTGTGACAAATTCTAAAGAAAATTTGGTAAGGGAGTAAAGGAACTTCAAACTCGGAGCTCGTATAAAGTCATAAAATATTTTAAAAATAGGATCATAATATTTAAGTAAATACGTAAATGTAATGTCCCTGTATTTTGCATTGAAAAATAATGTGAATATAACATTTACAATAAAATAACTATTTGCTTTCACCGACGATGTAATAACGTATAAAATTTTCTGAGTGGAACAATCCGTTAAGCGTAAAATGGCATATTACAAATATAAAGAATTCGGATAGTATAAATTCTCATTTCGTTCAATTTTCAAACTTTTCTTCGTAGTTCTTATGAATTTTTTTTAGAATTTAGTTTTTATTGTAATTAAATAAGAAATAACGAGAGATCTGATGACAAACTACAATTAATATAAAAAGCGTTATATATTTAAACAAAACTGTGTGTGTGCTTATGACCACACGATAAAAGTGAACACTTTTGATTTATTCTGGGAAGAAAATCCAATTGTTCGGATGTATTGTGTATTCTTTTACAATATATTCACAGGCGGGCGTTAAGTAGCTCCTTTTTTCGTGTCCATATGTTGCAGGAAAATGACGAAATTAGGAA